>WOXC01007952.1:0-281012 GCA_011680675.1 Gymnobelideus leadbeateri | reverse complement strand
CAAAAGAATAAAGTTAATTTAGCCTTATTTCCAGAGGCTAGCCCACAAACCTGAGGTCATACTAGGTTTCATAGAACTTGAAAGGGACCTTAAAAGTCACTTGTTGCAGTCTTCTCATTTTAGAGTAAAAAACAAAAAACAAAACAAAACCTGAAGACAAAAGGTTTCTATTACTGTCCAATTAGGGATAAAGAATTCTGAGTTATATGATCAGTTGGCACAAGTATCTAGAGCCTAGTCAAGACTAAAGTTAAATCCTAAATATCCTAATTGCCCCCTCCCAAAAATGAAATCTTGGGTTTTTTATTTCATTTGTCAAAGAAAGACTTCACAAAAGAAAGTTTTAGAAATTAAAATATTCTCCCTAAATCCTCAGGAAGCCCTTAGAAAAGGAGAGAATTTCTGTTCAATGTTTAAAGTCTTTAGAAAAAAAAGGCTCTTGAGTTAAAGCAATTTAAGGATGTAATGGAAGGGTGTGAAATGTGACCCACCATTCTCCTAGCCAAAGTAGCATTGGGTGAGCTTTCTTTCCAATAGCACATAATTATCTGAAGTTTCATTTTAAGTAACCTAGAAGCTTAAAAGTCAAAATGAAACTCAGCTGAGGGTATGCTGTGGTTTGGTAGGTCGAAACTGTAAAGTTTGTGGAAATCCCAGCTCAAATTGACATGGAAAATTCAGGTTTCAGACCAGAACATTATTGTGAGATTCTGTGAAGCCAGTTACAGTAAACACTTTATTACATAGCAGAATGTTAAATCAACTCAGCAACTTGGCATCAGCATAAGTGATTGTTTTGACTGTTTTCTAAGTCCTGCAGTCAAGCCTCAGCTCAAAGGAGTTTTAGGGATTCTCCCCCAGAGCATTCAGCAAGAGAATGAATCCATAGTCGGAAACATCTGGCTGGTCATTGTGGATTTTATTACCATCAACTTTTCAGATTCTTGGGCACCACCTATTATAGATACGTGTTTGGAAGGAGGAGAACATTTCCTGAAGCTTGTCTCTGAGCAAGCTGCTAAGTGTGGGCTTGCTGCCTTTCTGGATTTGTGGCTGATATAGATGACAATGGGAAGGAAGGTTGTCAATACCTAAAGGTACTGTCCCCTAGGGAGCAGCTGGGTGGTGGCTAGGTGGTGCAGGGGATAGAGCACTGGGCTTGGAATCAGAAAGACATCTTCCTGAATTCAAATCCAGCCTCAGACACTTACTAGCTGTGTGTCCCTGGGCAAGTCATTTGACCCTGTTTGCCTCAGTTTCCTTATCTGTAAAATGATCTGGAGAAGGAAATGGCAAACTGCTCCAGCATCTTTGCTGAGAAAATTCTAAATGGGGTCATAAAAAGTAGGGCATGACCAAAAAACAAAAACACTGTCCCCTAGAGATCACATTTATATAAGGCTATCAGTTTTAAAAAAATTCATCATGAGGCAACATGGAAAAAAGTGCTAGATTTAGAGTCAGAAGCCACAGGTTCAGATCCCAGCTCTGCCTCTTCCTACCTGTGTCACCTTGAGGAAGTAATTTTAGATCCTCATCTATAAAATGAAGGGTGGAGCTTCGATGTTCTCTGAGCTTCCTGAAGCAGCTAGCTACATAACAAATGGACCTGTAGTCAAGAAGACAGTTTTCAAATCCTGCCCCAGATTTTAAAACCTGCCTCAGGCTGTGTGACCCTGGATAAGTCATTTATTATCTCCATGTTATGGATGAAGAAAATGAGACAGACAGATGTTAATAGTACTTACCTCCCAGGGTTGTTGTGAGATTCAAACAAGATAATATTTGTAGTGGACAATAAATGCTTGTTTCCTTCCTTCTAGATCTAGCTCTAATTAGCTCCTAACAATAACCCTCTGAGGTCCAGTGGTGCAAGTGTTTGTCTCCTTATAAATGGGAAACTGAGACTCAGTGAAGTTGTGACTCCTGCCCCAAATCACTCTGACTCTAGGCCCTTTCTACTAAATAATTAAACATTGAAAGTGCTCCTCTCCTTGTCGAATGCTTAATGCCAGGTGTGAAACTTGAAACAGGCAGATAGCAGTCTTCAGTGAGAGATGAAGAAAAGGGATTTTTGCTCATCCAACATTAGCAATAACTTTTTCTCTGTCCTTTTTTCTTCTTTTTGGAAAGATGAAGGAAGGATCCTTTTCCCAGAGATGGCCCCAACTTTTTTTTAAATAGGTTTTTCTTAATGGCTTTTAAAAAATATTCCCATAGTTTCCCCCCAATATCCCTCTACTTTCTAGAGAGCCCTTCTGTATAATATACAGTATTTTTAAAGGGAGGGAGAGACAGAGATAGAGAGAGGATGGGGAAAGAGGAGAAGACAAAGAAGAGGAAGAGGAAAAGAGAGTGGGAGGAGGGAGAGAAAGAGAAAGATCAACACACCGATACACTGAAAAAGTCTAAAAACATGTATAACATGCAACCCTTATGGACTTCCTACCACTACCAAGGGCTAGGGTGGAAGCATCCACCCTTTTTTTTTCAGCTATGCTTGTTCTTTGTAATTTCACAACATTCACTTTTGACTCTTTATTTTTTGTGGTTCTTCCCATTGATATTGTAGTCATCCTTGTATACATTGTTTTCCTGCCTCTTTCCCCTTCATTCCACATAAGTTCATGAATGTCTTTTAATGCTTCTCTCTATTTCTCACATTTGTCATTTCTTACAGCACAATAATATTCCATTAGATTCATGTAGATTTACCCAAGAATACATATGCACACACATGTTCACCCTCTTTCTTCCTTACCCCAAATTAGGGACTGCAGCATGGGGGACAGATCTGCATAGAGTCAAAGAAAGAACTCAGGACTTGGGAGTAAGGGGATCATAGTTGGAATACCAGCTATGCAGTAATGAAATTACATGATCTTGGTCAAGTTACTTCCCCTCACTAGGCCTCATCAGTTTCCTGCTTTGAAAAATGAGAGGTTTGAGCATCTTTACATTAGAGGTTTGTGCACCTCTAAATGAGAGGTTAGATCATCTCTAAAACCCACTCCAGATTAGCATTCTGTGGGGCTGAATGCCAACAAGACAGATTAGTGAACTCAGCTTTCCTTATATATTTTACAGGAGAGATGGGTCTCTAACAGTACTAATTCGGCCCAGCAACAGAAGCCCCTAAGCTCATTTTCACATTGCTAACTGTATCATCAGTCAACAGACATTTGTTAAATGCTTACTTTGTGCAGGACACTGTACTAAGCATGGGAGATACAAATAAAAGCAAATGTAGTCCCTGCCCTCATGGAGTTGCATTCTAATGGGGGAGACAAAATGCAAATTTCCAGGTACATACAAGAGATACAGAGAGATAATGGAAGTAAATGGAGTAAATGAACAGGAAAGGGGGTTGGTCAGGGTCAGGGCAGGAAAGGCTTCCTAAGATGTGAATTGAATTTTGAAGCCACAACAGCTGAGCTGGCCTTGAGAACATGAAGACATGAAAACTGAGTTCAGATCCCACCTTTGTGACTCACCCTAGGCAGATTATTTAACCTCTTGGTGCTCTGGGCAACTTTCTAAGATACATTTCAAAGACAGTTTGCTTTGGTAGAGGGAGTTTCCTCAACCAATAACAGAGGTCCTCAACTTTTTGAATCAGAGACCCTTTTGGCAGCCTATGGATCCCTTTCTCACAATAATGCTTTTTAAAATATGTAACTCAAAGGAAACAAATTATATTGAAATATGGTTATCAAAATCAAGAAATTTCTTCTCTATGCCAACGAAATCACAGGTCCAATTCCTATTTTAATTTTTAGAACAGTAGCTAGATGGTGTAGGAGGTAGAGGGCTGGGCCTGGTATCAGGAAGACTGGAGTTCAAATCCCACCTCAAACAATTGCTATTATGAAATTTTAAAAGTTAAAGAGACATAGTTTCTTGGTAATTAGTCATTTTATTTAAAATGCTAGAATTTCATTAATTAAAAGAGGTCGGTGGCACTCTCAAATGCCAAAGACCTCTCATGGTGGTAGGCTCACAGTTTATATATGCCCTTGGAAGAGTGGGTATTCATGAAAGTGGCAATCAACTCTGATTAGTTAACAATTAATGAGAGAATGAATATTACAGTGGGAGGTGAACTCATTCCAATAAGGGGCTGAGAGTGACATCATGTCACTCTTGGACTAAGAGACTAACTCTGCACCCAGACCACCCCCAATCTTGGGCAATCTAGACAAAGGATCTACCTCCACCCAGACTCCCTTGAGTGGAACACAATGGGCAGGAATTCACCTTAGATAAGATGGTCTAGGTGGGTTATATTTTTGGCACTGGTCAGTAATGTCCTTCAAAGGCTGGGCTTTGAATAAGACTGGGACAAAGCCTGGCTCTCCCCCATAATTGGTCTCCCTAGATGTGTAACCCTGAGCAAGGCACTTGGCCTCAATTTCCTCCACTGTAAAATAGGAATAATAATAGTGCCTACTTCCCAGGGTTGTTGTGGAGAATGAATGAGATAATATTTGTAAAGTGCTTAGCCAATACCCGGTGCTTATTAAACACTTGTTTCCTTCCTTTTTTTTTTTTAGATGTGAGAAACAGGTGAATAAGCAGGGATTGTGAGCTGGGGTGGGGAGGAGGCAGATGTTGACACATCTCCTACACAATCATTTTATTACTCTCTTTTTTAAGTTTCTTTTTTTGGAGTTTAAATAACCAAAGTGGGCTGTGACCAGACTGCAGGCCACAAGAACCCTGCCTTACAGTCATCCATCTATCTTGGCCTGTATGCCAAGGAATGTGGCAGCAGGAGGAAAGCCAAGTAGAGACCAGGAGGCTTCTAGGGCCAACTGTCATTGTCCCCACTCAGTGAGAGAAGAGGTGCTAAGTGAACTAAGGGGAGCAGAGTCAGATTCATTCCACCCCCTTCCTCAGTGAATGCACAGAAGCTGGACCCCAGTGCTGATGCCAGGTGCCAAGCCAGAAATGGAAGTGGGGGAAAGAGGGGCTGGTAAGATACAGGGAAAGAGGAATAAAAGGGCCCTTAGTACAAAAACAATTTATTTCAATCAAGCTTTTTTTTTGAGGAGATTCAAAGGCAAAAAAAGGAGTCCTTTTCCCCAAGGAATTTGCATTCTATTTCGGGGAGGGGAGGGCGACAGAATAGGTAGAATGCCTTCACATGGAGAAACAAATATGAAGTCATTAGGAGAGTGAACACTAAGCAGGGAGTGGCAGCGGGGGGACATGTTACAGAAAACTTCTTAGAAGACACCTGAGCCTTGAAGAAAAAAAAAATCCTCTTCTTCCACTATCAGTTATCCAAAGATTAAAGGATTGTGAGAATCAAATGCAATAACATGCGAGGTGCTTTGTGAACAAACCTTCAAGGGCTACACAGATGCTATTTATTATTATTGTTAGTAGTAGTGTTATTTTAATTGGGCCTCCTTCCTCCAAAGGCAGTCCAAAATGGTTCTTTCCTGTCTCTTTCTGGTGATAGGACTGCTCTCCATGGACTCTGAGGAATCTCCTTGGAGGGATTCTTAAATTAAGGGGTCTCCAGGGGCTCGCAGGATAGATTTCAGGGGATCTGTAAACTTGGATGGGGAAAAAATTGCCTCAATTTTCACTAACCTCTAACAAAATTTAGCATTTTTTCCAATTATGGATGTAGAAAACAGACATGATTCTGAGATGTCCATATCTCATTTGAGCCTCATAACAACTCTGGGGTGGGGCAGCTAGGTGGCACTGGAGTCAGGAAGACCTGAGTTCAAATGTGACCTCAGATACTTACTAGCTGTGTGACCCTGGGCAAGTCACTTAACCCTGATTGCTTCCCCCAAAAAATGGGATGTAGGTGCTGTATTTTACAATTGAGAAAACTGAGGCAGGCAGAGGTTAGTGATATCCCAGGATCACAATGCTAGTAAGTCTCTGAGGCTGAATTCAAATTCAGATCTTCCTGACTCCAGTCCAGCACTCTAGCTACTTCACCATCTAGCTGCCTGAAACATTAAAAAAGGATAGAAATACTTAAAACCTGGAGTTTAATTCCTGACTCTGCTGCTATTAAGTAGCAGTGAGACCTTGGACAAGTCTCTTTTCGTTTTCTCACCCCTAAAGTAAATGAGTTGGACTAAATGATAATATTAATACCATAATTACACTGAATGTAACACTTTCAGGTTTGTGATGTACTTTTTCTCATGACAACACTGTAAGGTAGGCTCAAGAGACTTGACCATGATCACACATCCAGTGTCAGAGCAAGGACAGAAACCTAACTCTCCTGACCTAGTTCAGTGCATTTTTTTAGAGGGGGCAAGGCAGGGCAATTGGGGTTGTGACTTGCCCAGGGTCACATAGTTAGTAAGTGTCTGAGGTCAAATTTGAACTCAGGACCTCCTGACTCCAGGGCCAGTGCTCTCTTCAGTGTGCCACCCAGCTGCCCCATGCATTTTCTACTAAACTATACTGTCTAGGATGTCCTTTAAGGTTTTTTACCACTCAAAAATTCTACGATTTCATTCATCCTTGTGTTTTCAAGTTGTAGTTTATAGCCACAACAAACATAGATGAGCAGAATTAAGAAGTCATCCAGTGCCCAATTGGACATGTGATAATAATGGTATAGCATTTTCATGTTTCTGCCAGAATTTAAGGCAAGTGAAGAAAATGTGAGTAGAATGCTGACCTGCCTGAGAAATGAGAATTGCTGAATGATATATTCATAAAGAAATGGCAATACATGGGATTTGCACAGCCTTTTCCCTAAGGAACTCAGCTTATTTGCAGATGATAGCTCCCAGAAAAGAGTCAGTGCCTGCTCTGCCTACCCTTCCACAGCTCTAGTCCCCAGCCACCCACAGTATTCACTGGGGAGGGGAGATGTGTGCAGCATAGCTTGTGAATGCCCTGCCGTGCTGAAGGAGAGCCACCTGGGAAGAGTTGCCTTTGGCATATTCAGAGCTGCCACATGATTTTCCTCCTGCCTCAATGCATCCTGGGTTCCCAGGGGCCCATCACCTATCAGAGTGAATGGATTATGGGCATTTGAGAACCTCAGCAATAACAGTTCTTCCCCTCCCAAATACCCCACCCCGTTAGCTTCCCTCATTGAGAAGAGAAAGTGTTGGACCAGCTTTTTGCCACATCCCTTTTAGAAATGGGTGAAGGGCAATCTAGAGAAGCTGAATTCTCCTCGATGATATCAACAGTGAAGTCAGAATTCATAGCCAGAGGATCTGAGATTTTCTCCAAGATTGTCATTCCCTTGATTACATGGTTCCCCCTCTTGAAAGGAGCCTCTCTCTGACAGCTGATGCTGCAACCTGTTCTAGTGGAGAAAGAACCAGACAGTTCTCTCCTTCCACCATGTCCACTCTAAGAGAAAACACAATGACACATTAACCTTAAGAGTCAGGGAACTAGATTATTCAAGAAATGGCGCTAGCATAGGCTCTGTGAGGGAAGCTACTGAAACCTACATTTACTTCCCTAACTAGCCCATTACCTCTTTCTCCTTCACATGTGATTGCAAAGTCCCTTGCCTGTCTTTTCCCCAGCCCTAATTTTCTGAGCAGTGAAGTACAAATCCAACCCCTCTGAGCCAAAAAGCACAGCTGTATGTTGGCAGCAGCTAATCTCAACTCCCAAACAGATCCTGCCAGTTGTTTTGGAGAGAAAGGCTTGTGGGAGGAGGTGGGGGTGGGGGAAGGGAAGGGGAGATGAGATGGGGGAGTCTATTTAAAGAGATAACCCATGACCTATTTTCCTCTCTCTCTCATCTCAGGAGAGACTTTCTCCTTGAATATGTCATGGTGTTAGTAGCTCCTGTGGGGAGAAGGGAGGATTTTCTATTTGGCACCATAGGAATATAGTTTTAGAACTATAAGAGGGCATCAAGTCCATTCCCCTCATTTTTCAAATGAAGAAACAATCAGAGATTTAACAACTTGCCCAGGGTCCCACAACCAGTAAGTATCTGAAGCAGGGTTTAAGTTCAGGTCTTCCTAATCACAAGTCCTGTGCAAAAAAAATGTTGCCCATAAACAAAATATGTTGTTTTAAAAGAGTTTCCACCTCATCCTTAGGGAGCACCTGTCTTTGAGGGAGGGGGAAGTCTTCGTAAATACATACATACACACACACACATACATACATACATAAAAATGGAGAACATAGGATTCAGTTCTGATCAATATGAAGGCAGCTGAGTAGGAAACAGAAATTCAGGTAACATAACTACCACCTTCATTGAGGACAGGGATGCAAGTTGTACTGGGGTGGGGGTGGGGGCTAAGGAGAAGATGAAATTGTGATCTCACATGGAAAGACAGGAGTATCTAGGTGTAAGTAAAGGTGCCAGAAACAAAAGAACGAATCTAAGGGATGAAGTAGCTGCCTATTTTAAGATAAAGTAGGAAAAATTGAAAACTGCTTGGCATTGCAACTGAAGACTGAGGAACAGAGCTGGAAGGGATGCTAGAAACCATCTCCTTCTAGGGACTGTCCTGGATTCAACTATCAGTTCTATGCAGATGACTCCCAAGGCTACACATCCAGCTCCCATCTCACTTCTGATCTCTCACATTTCCAATTAACTCCTGGATGAATAGGTCCTGATGGACTCCGAGCTGGATGGGCCCTAGGCATCTCAAACCAGAGCTCAGTACCCTGAACCCACCTCTCCTCTTGCTTTCCTGTTTCTGACAAGAGAATCTCTTCTTCCAATCATCTGAGTTTCTTGGATCTCCACTGTATATCCAATCAGTGGCTAAGTCCTGATTCCACCTTCTTAGCATCTCTGGTGTTCAATCAACAAACATTTACTAAGAGCCTACTATGCACTTGGCACTGTGCTAAGTGCTGAGGAGACAAAGATAAAAGCAGATAGTCTGAAGGAAGTTCATATTCTAACAAAGGAGACAATAGCTACATGTTTAGGCACAGAGGCAGCTAAATATAACACAGTGGACAGAGTCCAGCCTGGAGTTGGGAAGACCTGAGCTGAAATCGAACCTTAGACACTTATTAGTTGTATTACCTTGGGCAAGTCTCTTAACTTCTAATTTCTGCTTGCCTCAGTTTCTTCATCTGTAATATGGGAACAATAACAGTAATAACAATATGGATTGTCATGAGGATCAAACGAGATAATATTTGTAAAGTGCTTGTTACAGTGCTGGAACATAGTAGGTATCCCAAAAGTGCTGTTTATTATTACTTTTACCTATTATTATAACTATTTTAATATTATATCTAAATTATATTAATGTAGCTAAATATAAATATTATAGCTAAATGTACATAATCCATACAAAAGTCAGTGTAAAATTGGGGAAGATGTTATTGATTTGGGGAAGGAGAGGAAACAAAAAAGGACTGCAGAAGATTGGGCATGAGTTAGGTCTTAAAGGAAATAGGGATTGCACAGGCAAAAGTGAGAAAGGAGAGTATCTTGGCTTAGGGAATAGCTAGCACAGAGTTGGAAAATTGAGCATCACATGTGAGAAATGTCAAGTTACCTCATTATGATGAGTGGATGTCCTGTGACAGGGAGTAACGTTTAAGAAGACAGGACAGATAGAGAGAGACTAGGCTGTGAAAAGCTTCATGCCAAAGAGAAGAATTTACATTTTATCTTAAAGGTGGTAAAGAAGACTTTTGAGAATCCCTTGGGCAGCAAGGAGATCAAATCAGTCAATACTTAAAGAAATAAATTCAGAGTGTTCATTGGAAGAACAAATACTAAAGCTGAAGCATAAATACTTTGGCCACATAAGGGGAAAACAAGAATCACTAGAAAGATTGGGGGCCCAATGAGAAGGGGATAACGGAGGATGAGATGGATAGAGAGTGTCATGGAAGCAACAAATATGAGCTTGGACAGGCTTCAGGAGATAGTAGAGGATAGGGGGGCCTGTCGTGGTATGGTGCATGGAGTCACAAAGAGCCAGGCACAACTGAAGGGCAACAACCACAGCAAAGGAACGATTAGAATTTATTGAGGGGAAGGACAGGGTGAAAAATGGTCATACCTGTGCTTTAAGAAAATCACTCTGGAGTTGTATAAAGAATAGATTGGAGGGAGGAGAAGCTGGAGTCCAGGAGATGAATTAGGAGACTATTGCAATAGTGCAGAGAAAATTGGTGAGGGATGAGCCAAGGTAATTGGTATGATTCAAGATAAGTGGATGTATGTAAGAGATAGAAAGGTAGATGGAAAGAAGATTTGGCAATTGACAGTCTATGTGAGGTAAGTGAGAGTGAGGAGTCAAGTTAAACCAAGATAACTGTAAGATAAGGGATGAAAGGCAAGAGGTGATGAGGGGTGATGTCAAGAGATTGTGAAATGAGAATAAGAGAAAAGGTAACTTTCATCAAATGACTACAAGTTTCTTTTTTTCTTTTTTAAAAATCATTCATTTATTTTTTAGTTTTCAACATTCACTTTCACAAGATTTTGAGTTCTAAATTTTCTCCCCCTCCCTTCTTTTACCTCCCTCCTTCTGAAGATGATGTGCAATCTGATATAGGCTCTATATATACATTCATATTAAACATATTTTCACTCTAGTCATGTTGTGAAGAAGAATTAGAACCAATGGGAGAAACCAAAAGAAAGAAGAAACAAGAGAGAGAGAGAGAGAGAGAGAGAGAGAGAGAGAGAGAACGAGAACAAATAGCTTCAATCTGCATTCATGGTTCTTTCTCTGGGTGTGGATAGCATTTTCCATCATGAGTGTTTTGGAATTGTCTTAGATCCTTGCATTTATGAGAAGAACTAAGTCTATCAAATGCAGTCATCCTACAATGTTGCTGTTACTGTGTACAGTGTTCTCCTGGTTCTGCTTACTTCATTCAGCATCAGTTCATGTAAAAAATGACTACAATTTTTTGGGAAAGAATGAGCTGAGAGAAGGAGTGGGGGAAAGGAGTGGGTAGGTGGGAAGTACTAGGTGAGGGTTGAGTATAGAAAAGCATGGGAAAAGCTCCATCACTCTATATACATACATATCACTAGCACCCTTATCCAGATCCTTTTCATTTCTCTCCTGTACTATTATAATAGCCTCTTAATTAGTCTCCTGGCATCCAGTCTCTCTTCTTTCCAATCCATCCACCAGACCACTGTCAAATTGACATTCTTAAAATATTGGTCTGACCATGTCACTCCACTTTTCAAGAAGACTCAGTGATACTCCATTGTCCTTGGGATAAAATACCAATTCCTTTTTTTGGTATTTTAAAAGTCTGCCTTTAGGGGTGGTTAAGTGGCACAGTGAGTAGAGTGCCAGCCCTGGAGTCAGAAGGACCTGAGTTCAGATCCAGCCTCAGACACTTGACACACACAAACAAAAACCTAGCTGTGTGACCGTGGGCAAGTTACTTAATCCCAATAGCCAAAAAAAAAAAGTAAAAAAAAAATAAAAGTCTGCCTTTATCTAGGAATGTGTCATATGCCCCTATTGGAATTCAAGCTCCTTAAAAGCTAGAATTGTCTCACTGCCGTCTATGTGTATGTCAAGTATCTGATAGGTAATAAGCACATTAAAAATACTCATTATTCTATCACAAAAATTATTTTGTCTATCATAAATACCCAAATTAACTATAAAGGACATTTGAAGAAAGATACTGTCTGCATCCAGAGAAAGAACTGATAAATAGATGTATAGAATGATTTTACATATATATATGTGTGTTTATATATTTATATATATATATATACATACATATATACACACTTATTTGTGTCTAATGGTAATCATCTCTAGGGCAGGGGGAGAAAAAAATTTACATGATAATTTTATTGTATATTTAAAAGGAATAGTAAGTTGTGCATAGCAGATTTGCGGTTTCATATACAATCATATTTTTATTGTACTATGTTATGGAAATTCTTAATTTATTCCAAAAATTAAAAGTAAATGAAAAAATAAAAGAAAATGTTTTAATTTTAAAAAATTGATCTAGTGCAGTTCCCTCATTTAAAGATGAGGAACCTGAGAATAAGAGAGAGGAGATGACTTGTCCAACACATTTATTAATCAGCAGAACCAGAATTGAAACCAAAACTGAGGACTGAGAGTTTGAGAATTATAAAACACTAAGGAATTCAACACTCTCCTTGAGGACTCAAGACCCACACTACAGTTAAGTAATATAAATCAGGATAAAATAAACAGTCTATGACAGTATGGAAGAGTGGAATGGATAACTAGATGTGGGACCAAGAAACCTGGCTTTGAGTCCCAGTTCTAACACTTAACAGTAGGATCATGGGCATGCCACTTAACTTCCCTAAGCCCCAGTTTCCCCTTTATAATATAAAGATGATATACTACCTTGCAGAGTTGTGAGGAAAGTGCTATGCAAACTTTAAAGCACCTTGTTGATGTGAATCATTATTGGTGTTTTTCTTGTTATTTGTATGGTGACCAGGACATAGTCAACACTGAAATGATTTTTGATTAAGTCAAAAATGGGCATCATGGTATAGTTGAAAAATAGTGGTCTTTGATGCAGGAAGTCTGGAACTGAAGGAAAGAATTTCAGTAGAGATATTTTTCTGAAACAAAGGTGCATCACAGTCAAGAAAATAACTCAGAGGAGTGTAGGGTGGATCACCAGGAGTTCCAGCTTGGGAATCTGGACAGAAGGTTAATATACTAGAGACCAAGATGAATGTTAAGAAATTGACCAAAGGGCCTCCAAATGTTCCATAATCTTCTGAAAGAAAGGCAAGACAGCATGATATATATGTCAGGCTCTTTCTGGGAAGGAGGTGCTCAAATATTAAATGGATGCCCAATTGCTCTGAAATATTTGGACAAAGGCAATAAGAACATGACTGTGTGGGGCTAAAGGATATTGATATGGGTAGCATGACCCTAAAGCAGAAACTGACTGCGGTGTTGGCAACACTCAGTGGAAACTATCTGCACCATCTGTGGCATAGTACTGTGCTCTGAGGGGGTGAGCTTGCAGAGGGCCAGTAATAACCTCCTTTCCAGTGCTCTGAAATAATGTGTTAATCCTCCTGTCCAAGCAACCAAAGTCTGGAAATTATGCTGACCCAACCACCCAGACCAGATTGTGTGTCTATATAGGGAGCAGTGAATTCTTCATTAGTATGGCTTAAATGACTAAGCTCAATGTGACAAATGGATCCCTGACACCTTTGGAAGAGATCACAACTATCTTTCCAAAGGGTTCTCTCCATGGATCAATCAATATTTTTATCTGACTTGGAAGATGACACAGAACCAACATAGATGACAAACTGGGAAGGTTAGTGAGCTAGGTGCTCTTGGGGGAAGGTGCTTCATTTCTCTAAATTTCTTCATCTGCCAAAATGAGGTTAGGTTAGATCATAAATTTTATAAATTTAAGAGGTCATCCAATCCAACTCCCCAATTTGACAGAAGAGGAAATTGAGGATCAAAGAGGTTGTAAAGGACAAGGCTTGGATTTAAACTGAGGTCCTCTGGTGTCAAATCTAGAACCTGTTTCTCTGCATCATATAACTTCAGACCTAGATGACCTAAGCAGTCCCTTCCAGCCCTAAATTCTTGCTCCTCTGATCCTAATGAAGTGGAATCCAAACTCAAAAATCTCCCTGAGATAAAATCAGTGGGTACAAACAAACAGAAAAATGTGTGTTGGGAGAGTGGGGTGAGGAATAAAATATAACAGGAAAATACAAAATTATCTATTTGTATTTCAGCAAACATTTGTTAAGTGCTTTCTCCATACAAAAATCCTGAGCAATTGAACAGAGTTCAAGAAATCATTTGTGCAAGTTCAGAATAGGGACTATCTGGCTTGACAGTAATTTCATATAAAAAGACCTTGAGGTTTTAGTTGATTACATGCTCAGCATGAGACAGCAGTGTGATTGTTGTAAGGTTACTATGATCCTGGGCTGTCATGATAGAAACATAGCCTCTAGTTCAAGGGAGGTAATGCCTCCTTTGTGCTCTATAAGGGAATAATGCTCCTTCATCCCCTACAATAGAGTGCGGTTGTGTGTGTGTGTGTATGTGTGTATGTGTGTATACTGTGTTCAGCTATGGAGGTCTCATCTTACTAAAGGGTAAGGTCTAAAAGGGTAAAGCAAGATGGCAGCATGGTAGATAGAGCACTGGGCCTGGAGTCAGGAAAACCTGGGCTCAAAAACTTGCTAGCTGCATGATCCTGGCTAAGTCACATAACTTCTGCCTTAGTTTCCTCGTTTGTAGAATGGGGGTAATAATTGAATCATCTAAAGTGGCAGTAATAATAATAGCACCTAATTCCCAGAGTTGTCATAAAGATACACTGGGGTATGTTTCTGAAGTGCTTTACCAATCCTTAATTATGCTGTTGTTCAGGCATATCCAGTTCTTTCTAACTTGTTTGGAGTTTTCTTAGGGAAGATACTGGAGTGGTTTACTACTTCCTTCTCTAGCTCATTTTACAGATGATGACACTGAAGCAAACAGGGTGAAGTGACCAGGGTCACCCAGCCAGCAAGTTTCAGAGGCCAGATTTCCTGACTCCAGGACCCTCACTCAATCCAGTTCACCATCTAGCAGCCCAATCTTTCCTTAAATGCTAGTTGTTATTAGGATGAAAATGAGTGTTCTTCAGAGGAGGAAATAAGACACAGTGGTAGGAGTTGGAAACTTTTTAAAATAAAGAGTTGACTTCAAAGTACTAGTAGATTTCTTCTTTCTTCTTGAGGGTAAAAGTAGGGTGAGAAGTGACTTGGAAATCAACTTATCCACATACACAGAGACAAGAGTGTCACAGTACATAAAAGGCAGACCTTGGTATCTGGGAGACCTGGCTCTAAGTCCCGACTCTGACACAGACTCACTAGGAGGAAGTCAATAGCCCAGGCAACTCTAAGACTTAAATACCCAAGGAGTTTTCAGGCTGTCCTACAGGACTAAAAATAGGGAGGAATTTTGTAACAATGAGAACTGCCCATGAGTGAAAGAGTTTCCCCCAAAACATAGTTCCCTATCACTAGAAGTTCTTACTTGGAGAAGGCATTCCTGCCTTAAATAGCCACCCTAGATCCTTTCTAAAGCTAGGATTTTGTGAGTCACTAAATATTTGATGAAGAAATCTACTCTGTTTCAGTGTACGAATTGTCAATATTGCACTAACATATTATAAACTAGTTTGTAATGATTTGGGGGTAGAATGCTGGCATTTGGGGTTAGGTGTAGATTAACATCAAGGACTTCTCGAATATGTGCCTATTTTACAGTAGGAAAAGCTAGATAACAATAACACTGTTAATAGCAATGTCAGCAACAGCTAGCTAGCATTTGTCTAACTTTGCCTTGCAAAGAGCTTTACACATGTTTTCTCATTTGGTCCTTAATAGTCCCAACAGCAAGAGGGACAATTTTGGGGAGTAGATTTACTTGTCTTCAGATGTTAGGTTTGCCTTTTTCAAAATCAGAGCTGGAGCTGTGCTCTGAACTGTGGGACTATCTCCTCAGAGAGTGAAAATGAGATCATTGAGCCAGAACACAGGAGCCCTCATTTTTTGGTGGTTTGTTTGGGGTTTTTTGGCAGGAGAGACTTAGGCAGCTGCACTACAGTAGGGTGGCAAGCATTGGTAGGGTGTGGTCAGGGGTGGACATTTGCTGGCTTTGGGCAGCCTGGCTCAAGATGTAGAGAAAAAAAAAGAATCTTTCTTATGGCTCTTCTGGGAGAGATTGAGGCCACGTATCTTTTTGCTCATTACTAGTACCAGGTATCAGATAAACAATTTAGGAGCAGCAAATGTTTTAAAACAGCTAAAGTAGAAGGTACCTTTAGTGCTTCAGTCCTGTGAGGCTGCCCATCCTGGGAACCCCTGCTTGCTATAGCCTTTCTTCTACAACTAATGAGTCCTTGCCTTAGAAACCCATCCCCTACCTAGCTCAGTGGCTGGCACAAAGCAGAGCATGGAAAAGAATCATCTTTTTCACATATATACTCTTTGCAGTTTTCTGGAGGAACCAGTCCAAATGAAAGTGACACTACCTCTCCTCTCAGGTTTCTTCAAAAATACTAATCATGGGATTGTGTAATTATGGTTATTAAAGCTTCTATTTTCCCTTTTCATCCTATATGCCTAAAGTCTTTGAGGCTTCTCATTAAACATAGTAATCTCAGTAAAGTCGGCAAACTTTTAATAAGATATTTTAAAGGTAAACTTAAGAAGCCCAGCCAGTATTTTGTTGTTTTGGGAGGTTTTTCTTTACCATATTCTCAGACACTCCTTCAACTCTGTCAGCATTTCTTCATTCCCAAAAACAAGAGGCAGAAAAGAAGATGAAGATGAAGAAGGAGGGGAGGAGGAAGAAGATGAGGAGGAAGAGGAGGAGTTCATAAGGACTCTCAGATTCTTTCATTGGGTTGGGGATACCCGTGTCCCACCATGACCCTAAACCTTCTGGAATGAAGGTTTAGTCATGCCATATTTAGAAACAGTGAATATCTAAAGGCAAATATTTGTAAGAAAAGGGATTGAAAATCAATCAGAGAGAAGCTGGCATAGAGGGATGGCCCCCTTCTGCCCAACATCCAAAAATACTACTTGAATAATATTAAGAGGGTCATTAAATGCATGCAGTTGGGTATGAGGTGGCATTTATCTCACACATAAAGCTGAGAACTTGTGATGAGATTATCCAGAACATATACCAGGTTAGACATCTGCAGCAAATAGTTTTCCTGTAACTTTGGTGTTGCCATGGGCCATTGTAAATTCCAAGTTGAGAAATATTAAAAGTCTTGCTCTATCCAATAATGAATAGACGCAATGCAAGTATGCTTCTAAATATGTAGAGATGCTGATCCTGCTATTTGAGAGTAATATGATCTCCCTGAAACACTCATGTGCCAGACAGAAGTAATAGCACAACATCACCTCTTATCATTTATGACCCCAAATATCAAGTCGAGGTAAAGCAACAAGTACTTAGAAAGTACCCCCTAGGTACCGGGCATGTGGGAGCAGCTAGGTGGCTCAGTGGACAGAGGGCTGGTCAGGAAGACTGGGGTTCAAGGCTGGCCTCAGACACTTATTAGCTGTGTGTTCTGGGGCAGGTCACTTAACCCTTATGTGCTTTTATCCACTGGAGAAGGAAATGGCAAATCAATCCAGTATCTGCCAAGAAAGGCCATAGACGGTATGGTCCACAGGGTAATGAAAAGTCCAATACTGTAGAATAGCGGTGTACCAGGCAGTGCGCTAAGTGCTAGTGATACATAGAAAGACAAAAACAGTTCCAGTCTTCAAGGAGCTCACAGTCTAAGAAAAGACAACATGCAAACAACTATATACAAATAAGATATTTACAGGATAAATTGGGAACAAGCAAAAACTAGTATTAAGGGGGATCAGGGAAAAGGCTTCCTATAGAAGATGGAACTTTAAGGGGCAGCTAAATGGCATAGTGAATAGAGCACTGGCCCTGGAGTCAGGAGGATCTGAGTTCAAATCCTGTCTCAGACACTTAACACTTACTAGCTGTGTGACCTTGGGCAAGTCACTTAACCCCAATTGTCCTGCCTTCCCCCCTAGAAAAAGATATACATACATACATATGAAAGTGAGGTTTTAGCTGGGACTTGAAGGAAGCTGGGAAACACAAATGAAGACTGAAGAGAGTTCCAGGCCTGGAAGGGCAGCCAATGAAATGCACAAAGCTGGAAGATGCAGTGTTTTTTTTTGCAAGGAATAGCAAGGAGGCCAGAATCATTGGATCATTGAGAATGTAGAAAAGTGTAAGAATACTGGAAAATTTGGAAGTGGCTAGGTTATGAACAGCTTTAAAAGTCAAACAGGGGATGTTATCTTTGTTTCCATGAGTTTACTGAATAGGGGAGTAAAATGTGTTTTCTTACATTGTGTCTGTATTTACCTAAGGAAAACAACCAGAAAGGATACTTTCTGTGCCTCGGACCAGTAGCAGAAAATACTATAATAAGTATTCCTGCAGGCACATTGGAAAACCACATTAACATTTTCTGTTTTGTTGTATTTTTATTTATTTTTCAAAATATTTCTGAATTACATTTTAATCTGGTTCAGTATACTCAGAAGTGTTGAGCAGATTGCAACCTGTGACAATTCTACCTTAGACTTCTCTTCTATCTGCTGTATTACTTCCAGTCACCTCCCATCACTACATTAGCTATTTAGGCTAGTCTCTGGTTTCCTCATTTCTCAATCCCTCAGTGAGCTGACCCTCATAATCTATCCATGGCTATCAAGTTGTTTATTTCTTAGATCTTTCTACAATATGATGTGTTGAACTAAGATATGGCCTATGCCAGGGGTGGGGAACTTGCAACCTTGAGGTCATATGTGGACCCCTAGGTACTCAAGTGGGACCCTTTGACTGAATTCAAATTTCACAAAACAAATCCCCTTAATAAAAGGATTTGTTCTGTAAAATGTAGACTCAAAGGGCCACACCCAAGGACCCTGAAGGCCACATATGGCCTGGAGGCTATTAGTTCCCCTCCCCCTGGTCTATGCTATAATTGTCTAGTCCTCACTGGAAAACATTCTGATTGACTGCTGCCAATCCACTGCCTTGAGGTCCATCAAGAGGTTGTTTCAGCATCTTCACTGAACTCATCCCTGTTCATCTGCCTCACTACTGATGATGTTAAAGTTTGCTTTAACACCTCTAAATTTAAAAAAGAGAAAAGTCATGAGTGAAGAAGCATGGCCATCATCCAGTTTTCTGCCTGAAAGCTAGCTGGCTACAGCATCTCTGTAAGTGCTTTTTGTTGGTGATAGAAGACAACAGGAAATAGTCCTGTCTTCCACCCCAGTGATCCATATCTCTTGGAGGATGCTAAGGCTGCTGCTGAGGGCTGGCTTTTGTTCTAGCCTAGAAGACACACTAAAGGACTGAAGAGGTTAACTTTGTCTCGGAGATCTGATTCCTTATACTAGTGGGCTGTGGGTCTGTCTCATTTTGAGGAGTAAATGCCACTCCAATCCAGAAGAGATCAAAAGAGGAGAGAAAAGGTTAGAGCCATGAAATCCTTCTAGGGGCATATTACAGAATAGATAGTTAGAGCACAAATTACTTACTACGTGCCAGGCACTGTGCTAAGGACTGGGGATACAAATCCAAGTAAGCATGAGAGCACCTGCCCTCAAGAAGCTTCTGTTCTAATGGAGGAAGATAACACATACAGGGGTGCTGGGGTTGGGGAAGCGAGGTGGCATAGTGAATAGAGCACTGAGCCTGGAGTCAGGAAGACCTGAGTTCAGATCTGCCCTTAGACAACAACTAGCTGTGTGACCTTGAGCAAATCACTTAACCTGGTTGCCTTGGTTTCCTCATCTCTAAAATGAGCTGGAGAAGGACATGGCAAACTACTCCAGTATCTTTGCCAAGAAAACCCCAAATGGAGTCACAAAGAGTCAAACACTACTGAACAACAATAAATCGTATACCACTGCTATTTTTCAGTGACTGACATCCTGGGTGCCTGCACCTCAACTACATAATCAGTCATGTTATTGCTTATACAGATTACTCATAACATTTATGCAAATGCATGCTTATGTACACATGTGCATGCATGTATGACAAATATTTGCATGTTGCATGTATATGTACATTGTGTGTTTGCATGTTGCATGTATATATTATGTGCCATGGTAGGCTGAGCTTTCATCCTGTATGTACAGTGTATGGTAGTGAGCATACCATATACTCTATATCAGCATGATCATTGACTGTATATGCTGCCTCTGTGTGCTGTAAATACCTGTGGCATTATTTTGCATGCTTGCTATTTGTATCAATGTAGGGACTCCTCTAGAACGATAGATATTCACAGTTGCTATTGGATAAGCTATTCTTCACTTCCCTTCCTAAAAACCCAATTGCATAGTGCTGCTGGCGCAGAATAAGACTGGCTACTGCGTTTCACCCCAGAGGTGGCTACCTTCCAGCAGCGGGTGAGTGATCCCTATATCTCTAATGGTCTGTCCTGTGCTTTGGAATCCTTTGGATGGAAGGTGCTCTGGAAATGGAAAGAGGGATCTGTCTGTTGCCTTCTCTCTTCCCCCCCGCTTCCACACGTGTGTTTTCTCACACATTTATTCCTCTGTGTCTCGGTCTGTCTCACCATAGCTTCCTGCCCTGGTTGACACTGATGACTACCTGTCCATCTTCATACCCAACACAGTGACTTTGGAGTGAGCTTCTCATTCAGGAACTTGTCAGGAGATGAGTAAAGAATGTCCCTGGCTCTGCACCAGCTTAGATCTGGGAAGGACTTCAGAATTCAGCTTGTCACCATACCTTAGGAGCATAGATTTAGACTTGGAACAGACCTTAGAGGCCCTTAAAGTCCAGTCTCCTCTTTTTATATATGAAGAGCCTGAGAACAGAGGTTAAGTGACTTGTCCAAGGTCACACAATAACAGTCAGGTTCTCAGGTTCCAAATCTACTGCTCTTTCTAAAATACAATTCACTGAGATCACTTAGCACCTTTCCCATATACATTAACAAAGTCGGGCAGAAGTCCATCCACTCTTTTAAATCCTGTATCTTGGGGAGGTTAGGTGGTGCAGTGAATAGAGCACTGGCCCTGGAGTCAGGAGGACCTGAGTTCAAATCCAACCTCAGAGATTTAACCTTGGACAAGTCACTTAGCCCCAATTGCCCAGCCTTCCCCTTCCAAAAAGAAAAGAAAAAATCCTCTTTTATTACTATTGCTATATTAAGGATTCAAGACTCCTCTGTCAGGTGAAACAGAGTAAAATCCTACAGGAAATAAAGATCCCCATCCCTTTCTACTAAATTGCCACAAAAATGAGCTTTTGAGATTCTTTGCTTTTTCCCTTTGGAATCAAGGGGAACTCTTGGTAACTCTTTAGGAAGGCTTTGTAGGGAATGACCAAAACCAATAAAGAACACCCAAGTGGTTTAAGATTAGGCAACTAAGTTTGCTTTGAAAATGCCAAAACTAAAAGTGCAACTCTAAGGACCCCCCTACTCCTGCTATACTGCCTCTGAGGATGGTTCTTATAGATGCTAAATTGATCTCATTCCAGTCCTCTACATTCCAGGGTGGGAAAAATAAGGAAGAGGAGAAAACCCTGTCCCAGATATGTTTGCACCAAAATGGATGTTAATGTGAACTGTTGTTTCCTGTCACAGCTTGATTTTTCATTGAGCTTCAGCAGTATGACCTTGACCTTTGCTTGGGAGATGGCCCCACTGGCTCTCAAGGGGAAAGCTGCAGGAGGGCTGGCCAACAAGAAATCTAGGAGGTACACACACACATACGCACACACGAACGCACGCACTACGATGATGCACATCCTAATAGATTATGAGCACATGGGAAAGGTAGAGAGTATCCCATTGGGTTCTGAGAAAATTCCATCTTGCCAAACCTTGCATAATGAGCTGAGGATCCCTAAGATAAGTGGCTGCCTCTTTGATCTTTTCTAGAAAGTTTCAGGAGAGATAACAGAGAATAAGAGATAGCAAACTTGCCTTAGAGCTTACGTCCCTACTCTGACCCAGAATGACCATATGACCCTGGACAAGTCAGTTAATGTCTCAGTGCTCTGGGCAACTCTCTGAGAATGAATGCATGTCTGCACACAAATGTAAAAGACGTTTCTTCATCAAGAGTTCCCTGTACCAGTGGAATCACAGGCCAGGTCCCTATTCCCATCCTTCTTATGAGTGAATTCAAGTTGTAATCTTTTCCCAAGCACAATTCAGGAATTCCTCTAACGTCCTACAAGAGAATAACAGATAATATTTAACATTAACAGATAACAATATTATTATAATGGTCATAACCATTAGCAGCACAAGTGAAAAGAGCTACCATGTTTCCTCAGTTGTGTTATTATTTACCTCCTTCCTGATGAACTGAACCTTCAGGGTCAGAGTAAGTCTTAGGAGGGGAGATCCAGATTTAGGAAAAGCCTGCCACAAAAAGTCTCTTATGACTAAAGCTCTTCACTAAATTGGGTGCCTTCCTTATCTCATTAGGTGGTCTGGTAAGACCTATCTGGTCTCTGCTCAATTTAACATCCTTTTACAAGGGAAGCTGGAGGGCACAGTGGTTAGAAAGCCGGCCCTGGAGTCAAGAAGACGTGAGTTTTCAAATCCAGCCTCACATACTAGCTGTGTGACCCTGGGCAAGCCACCTTAACCTTTTTCTGCCTCGGTTTCCTCATCTGTAAAAAGAGGATAATAATTGCACCTACCTCCCAGGGTTGTTGTGAGATCATATTTGCAAAGCACTTTATAAATGCTAATTGTTACCAAATTTGATGAGCTTTATCACAATAAGGGGGGGGGGGGAGGAAGAGGAGAAAATACAATGCCATTTGTTCTAAGTCCAACACAGTTGTGGTTTTTTTTCATTTTCCCCTTTTTTATTACATTAATACATATTTATGAAATAAAACAAGGATTTCCATAACATAGCACATTTTTGTACATAAAGCTGTAAATCTACTATGAATAACTTGCTATTACTTTCAAATATATGTCATTTATTCTCAATGAGAGATAAAAGGAAAGAGACTTAAGTAATAGGTGATCAATAGTAGCTGGTGAAACAGGGTCAGAAGAACTACCAAGAAAATGAAATATTCAAGGCATTTGCTGGTTCTTTTTTTTTTTTTTTTTTGGAGGGTAGAAAGCAGGGCAATTGGGGTTAAGTGACTTGCCCAAGGTCACATAGCTAGTAAATGTTAAGTGTGTGAGGTCCATTTTGAACTCAGGTCCTCTTGACTCCAGGGCTGGTGCCCTATTCACTGTGCCACATAGCCGCCCTTGCTGGTTCTTTCTATAGGTTAGGGCTTTCCTACCTTTTTCATTGTAAGGCCTCACTTGGGAGAGTGCTAGATTTGGAATTAGGAGATCTGGGCCCCAACCTCTGCTTCATTACTTACTAGTCCTGGGGCCTTGAGGCAGAACTCCTTCTGAGCCTCTACCTTACAGGGTTGTTGTGAGGGTACCAGTTTGGAAGCTATAGAATACTGGAGATACATGAGTCATAATTGCCAGATTTTGGTGGGGCACACCTAGGAATCAGGAAGGAAAGAAGTCTCCTACCCCTGACAAAAGCCTTTGAAAAGAGTGACCTTGGCTGTGAGGAAGAAGATAGGGAGAGAGAGGGCCCCATTGTACCTGTACAAAATAGGAAAAGGGTAGACACAGTAAACACTACTAGTGAGAACTTCCTTAGGTTCATTAGGAAATACCAGAGTCAGGTAGATGATTGAGTAAGGTTTAGAGGGGAATTTGGTGTTTATCACACTGAAGTTCCAGGGCATTATGAGATTTCTCCCTTCCCTGCTACCGGGCTCAG
The DNA here is from genome assembly GCA_011680675.1 of Gymnobelideus leadbeateri. Taxonomy (NCBI): domain Eukaryota; kingdom Metazoa; phylum Chordata; class Mammalia; order Diprotodontia; family Petauridae; genus Gymnobelideus; species Gymnobelideus leadbeateri. The sequence continues at coordinate 257,668 of WOXC01007952.1, read as the reverse complement.
AAATCCATTTAAGTATTTTACTTGGGATACTCAGATTCCCTCTGAAATGATGGAGCCAGACATATGATGGAGCCATAACTACTGACTGATTTGATTATAGTAAATAATGTGTTTCACAAATTAACTGTTCTAGTTAGCTAACTTACTAGTCCCATCTCCTGCCCCTGCCTTCCCCCTTTAAATACACACATGCTCAGTGAATAATCTTCTATCTCAGGACAGTAATAGGTTGGATCATAGGGCATCAATAGGGCAAAAAAAGTTCAGCAAAACTATCCGACATATTAAAAAAGTCTGAGGTATGATTCTATTGCAGAGTTCTACAATAACATTTTCTTTCCTCTTAGGATTTGGTTCTTTGATCAGCATTTTAACATTCAGTGTTCCATGCCCGTTGTCCCTCAACCAGTGTATCTCATATCTTTGCTTTGTTTTCCCAAGTCTTAAAGATCATTGAGGAAGAAATTTTTATGACTTCCTTAACCAAAACCTCACTGATGTGAAATTATTGTCATAATGAATATGCCTACTGCTTCCATTTGAATATATTTCTCTCATCAGTGAAGGGAGTCAGGAAGGAGATAGTGCCCACCACACAAATCACCCTTCAAGATTGTGGCAGAGTGTCTTCTTCTCCTTGTCTTTCCTCCTTGGCTCAGCTCTCCCAAGTCATTTAGCTTTTCCTCTTTGTTCTTGCTATCTTCTACAGACATTGTGGTGATTTCCATTCTTCCAAAGCCATGTGGGAATCCAGTGCAAATTTGAATGTCTTACTACTATACAGGGATGTCTTACCACTATTCAACAGTGAGCCTCTAACTTCCTGACTACTAAAGTCACTCATTGATTCAATCACTCATTCTTTCACTGAAACAAATAAGGAAGAAAGGGGAGGAAAAGAACCTCCTCATCCTTTCAAACTGTGTTTTCAGCCAAAGAAAATTTTTCAGTAGCAAGTGTGAACAATGCTTCAGTGGCATAAGAGGATGGTATGATTCCCGAGCCATTTTAGTTGATGGGGCAGAACAAAAGGGAGAAAGAGAAGTGGGAAGGGGGAGAGGGAGAGGGAAGAGGAGAATGCTTCAGATTGGGTGGATTAAAAGCAATCACTTTTCCTGATCCTAGAAGCTTGGGATAGATGCCCAAATCAACAGGAGGGGGAAAGGGAAGCAGAAAGAAAGAATTTATCCTCAAATTGAGATAAAACCAAGTAACCAAAAAAGAAGGTGTAGAAATTTCCAAGAAGTGACCCAGGCAAAGACTGCATCCTGCTTTTAAACAATTTAAATAGAACTACCCCTCCCTACTAAGCCACACTGAGCCAGAGGTTATGGTCACATCCAGGGCACAATCCCACAGTTCAATCATGATCTCTGTTCCTCCAGTTTTCCATAGAACCCTACCCCCAGTGAAGAGCCCTCAGGTAAGTGGCAGAAGCTCTAGGTTACCTGACCAGTGCATGCTCTGTTGATTAATGTCTGAAAGTGAAATGAACAGAATCAAAGCATGTCAAACAGCATGTTGATTTAAAAAAAAAAACCACGTTGCACAAAAGGAGAATCCTTCCTTTGTGTGTGTGCCCGCGCCTTTAAAGAAGATAATAAATATAAGAACTGCATGGCTTTCCAGGCCCCCAGTCATAAAGACAAGACAGCCATAACACCAAAGAGATCTCTTTGGCATGTGGAGCACCGGTCAGATAAGAATGAGAATGAAATGGGTGTCGGTGAACACAGCACAAAGCGCATGGGCCATGAAATTAAAGGTTCTGAATTCTGTTGGATTACATTTACCAAGTCTATTGGAGGTGAAAAAAACCCACTTTGTCTACACACAAAATATAGTCACGTGATATCTCTGGAACTTACCTTGAATATCTGAGCTTTTAATCATGGTATTCCATTTCATTTCAAGATCACCTGTGAGAGGCACCCTGTCTTCTTCCTTAGCTAGCATCCATTAGGAGTTCAGCTGATCCCTTAGGCTGCATTGCTTTGGGTACCATGAGATGCTCCAGACTGACCTATAAAAAGACTTCTCCCTTCCTTCCTCACCCCTACCCTGAACTTCTGACCCTATCCAAGCATCAGACATGTGTAGAATGTACCATTCTCACTCTAGGGCTTGTCCTTCATTAATGCTAAACAATTAAGAAGGAGGAAGGGAGAGAAGAAGGTATATACAACAGTGTCATAGGCCATATAAGGAAGTTCTCTTCTCTCTTGGTGCTTGTAGAGTGAAAATGGTTCATAGCAAGGAGCTCTGTGACTGCAGGCAGAATCTTGGTAACAACTCGTCTGAACACGGGGCTGCTGTCATTAGTGAGAGGTGCCTTTGATCCTTGTTGAACTCCTTAGGAATCTTATTCCTTTAGAGGGAATACAGCTAAGGAGCAAGCTTAATAACCTACTTCCTTTCCTTAAGCCCCATGGCTCACACCTCAGCAATGCCTGTGGGCAGAATGATGAGCACCCCCCCCCCAGGAGACTCCATCCACTTGCAGGCAGCACTGGCTAATGGGCAGAGGTGGGCAGTGCTACAGGGCACAGCACAACTGGCCCCTTATAACCACCATGCTGTCGTTATTGTTGTTGCCTAACAGCACAGCTGAAAATTGGGGTGGGATAGATGAAGGGGAGGAAGACGGGGAAGTAAAAGCAGCCAGATACACTATGATGCGTTATTAAAAACAAACATGTGGTCTCTTCCATTAGGTGCTACTCTTTACCTTATCTTCAGGGGATGAGCTAGCTAATTTCAGATACACTCATCAGAAGGGATGAGGGAAGAGTTGGTAGTATATCCTACAAACCTGAGCCCATAAAGCACTGGAATTGGAATTAGGAAGACCTGAGTTCATATTATACCCTGAACACTAACTGGGCAAGTCACTTTTCCTCTGCCTGCCTCAGTTTCCTTAACTATGAAATGGGGATAATAATTTCACCCACCTCTCTTCTTTGTGTCATAAGGATCAAGTGAGATAATATTTATAAAGTGATTTGCAATCCTTAAAGTGCTACAAAAATGCTAGCTATTACTAAAATTATCTGAAAGTGAGTTTTCAATCCTTAAAATAGCAGAACTGATGCTTCAAAGTTTCTTACTCTATTATACTCATCAATATCTATCTTTTATTGAGTATCTATGATATTTTTTCACACCTGACAGTTAAATCAGAAAACCAAATGCCAAGCAGGGCACTAGCAGAATACGTATATTTTGGAATGTGATGTTTAATTATAACCCTGAGCCAGTGGATGGAGGGAAGGAAGGATAAGAGTGAGGAGGAGAAGGTCACCTCAACAATGGGCAGACTACAAGGCAATATGGAGCCACTGGCAATAGGTTTGCCCTTTGTCTCAGCACCTCTAGAAAGTACTTAAACTATCCCAAGTGGATGAATAATTATCCTATCCTTAAAAACCTCTAAGAATAGAATTCATAGCCTCCTAGGCTTTATAAGACATTCTATCCAGGAAAATCTTTCATATATATCTAAGAATAAACTGGTAAATGCTTAACATCCAGGTCTCTGGGGGAAAAGGATACATGAAATACTTTTTTTTTAAACAGAAGGGTTAAGTGACTTGCCCAGGGTCATACAGCTGGTAAGTGTCTGAAGACAGATTTGAACTCGGGTCCCTACTGATTCCAGGGTCAGTGCTTTTTATACTGCACCACCTAGCTGCCCCATGAAACACTTTTCAAGCTTAATCTGCATTGTTAACATGTTCTTTCATCACATTCTTAAGTCTAGGAAGTCAACAAAGCAATAAATCAAACTCTAATTTGTAGGGTTTGCTCATTTCCAAGGTATAAATGCTCACACTGCAAATTCAACTATTGGTTAATTCATACTTCTGCTTATACCCTCCCTAAATTTCTCTTGCTATAGATTAAGCCTAGCATAACCTGAATACTGAATGCATCAAAAACCTGATGCTGGGTCATCTGACAAAGTAGGGAGAAGAAGAAAAAGAAGTGGGATTTACTCATCAAAATGGTGGAGTAAGGGGGAAAATGAAACAAGGAAGTAGAGTTTCAGGAAATATCAGCACCTACAGTAGGCAAACCAGAGAAGCTTGTGAACATCTACGCCGGTTTTTCCCTCTATAGAAGAACAGGATAGATGACGGCACCATTCTAGGGTCTACAAGAACACAGCCAATGTTGCATATTTTTTAAACACAGGTCAATCTATTGCTGAACTTGTTGAGTACTCCTTATGCATTCCCAATCAGAGCAGTCTTCTTTTGAGTATATCTGACTTGCCTTCGAGTATACCTTAGGAGGTGTGCCTTCACACCCATTCAGAAAAGTTGAAGCCACGTGACCTAGGAGTTTGAATCAGTCACATGTGCTCCTAGAAGCATCACTTGGACCTGGTTTTGTTGTTGCTGTTTATTTTTAAATTTAGACAGGGTCTGATATCAAGAGTTTCATCAAGTCTTATGCAGAAGCCATAGTTAAAACTGGGAACCTTTGTGGTATTTGAGGACATCCCTAACTCAATCCACCAGCAGTCATTCTAGGTAAAGGACCGCTGATGCTCCTCTGAGTACAATAAGAGCCATGATTACAGGCCATGTTCATCCTGTTTTAAAGCCTTTTCCTAGTGTTGTTTGCACCTAGCAATTTTTCACTGTCACTTCCCAACCACCTGGGGAAAAAAAAAACAGTCTCTGGTTCCCAAGGAAGGAGTTACCGCTGCCATTTTGGAACCAATCTATACATGCCCATCTCCATGGGAAGTGCTCTAATCCACCTACCTTCTACCCAGGGGCTCACATCTTATGGGCTGGTTTGTTTGTTTAAGAACATGTGATATTTATCATTTCCCAACAATCCCCATCCTCAGCACAGTCTTGTCACAGATCACCCAGCCCTCCCCTGTCTCAATACTTCCCCAAATACCTAGTTACCTTGACTAAAATCATGTTTGAGGGTAGTCCAGAGGTATTAAAACTCTGACTTAATTAATAATCCTTTCATGGGTAAGTAAGTTCCTGTATGGCCCTAATTTTTTCCCACTCCGACTTTAGGGCACTATCCACAGGCTATCACTGTCCCCGGGCTCACCGAGATCCATCCAGTGTCCCAATGGATCTGAAGCTTCCTCATTAAGCCTTTGAAATCCCATGTGAACATGCCCCTCCCAAGGAAAGTGGTGGGCAGAGTGGTTTGTTTTTGTTGCCTGTATAGAACTGACCCCCATCTGTCTGTCTGTCTCTCTGTCTGTATATCTGTCTGTGTTTGTCGATTGTCCTTGCAGGGAAAGTCACTGGTGGGCAAGCGTCTCACGGGCCTGATGCAGTCCTCCTGACAGTTCCGCCAGCTGAGTCGGGAGCCGCTGACCAAGTGGGCGGGCGGCGCCGCTCCACATCTGCAGAAAGACTAACGTTAAGGGGCGATTTGGTTACTGTAAAAGAAAAAGAGTGAGGGGGAGAAGAGAGGGTGAGGAAAGGAGAACCTGCCTAGGACTAGATGGGGTGGAAAATTGAGAGGAGAAAAAGCAACCAGCGGCGGAGCTGCAGAAATGCTGCTTTATATAGTTTACATCAACATTTTCTTACCTGTGTAGCTTTGTTATGTCACTCGGTTCTCTACGAGGTTCTTGTTTCTTCTCACCTGAATTAAGGGAAGAACACCTCACTGTGAACAGAGGGTTTTGCAGGGCCGAAGGTTCCCTGCTATGAATTATTACTTGCTATCATTCTTATTATTGTTGTTATTGCTACTATTATTTTCACTATTATTAATTATTATCACTATCCAAAATATCCTCCCTTATGGGAAAGGAGAGAACGGGGAGCTTGACTGAACACAATCAGTATTAAATACCATTCTCCCTTTTCTCTGTCACACCCATAGCTGTAATAGGCACAGCCTGCTACTGTCTCTGCCTCCATCCATCCCCACTTTGCGGCTACCTAGGCACAAGAAAATTGTCAACAGAAGCTGCTTCCCCTTAAGAAGTATGAGTAATTTCTTTTGCACTCTGTAACCACTCTAGGGGTTCCCTTCCACAGCTCTCTCAAGCCCTTTACTCCCTCTCAGACAGGCTTCTATGCTCTGATTACCTTTCTCTATAGTTGTCTCCCAGATGGAGGAAATCAAAGCACCTGTGATTCCTTCTCCAGAAAAAGCATCAGTGCATAAAGAAGAGCCATAGATTTGTTACTTAATACCTGAAAGAAGACATTTTTTTTTCATTTTACCATTTACTCCTTACACTTGTTCCAAAGTATGTCCCCTCCCACTTTACTCAAAGACTGAGGTCTGGAGGGAACTCTGGGGATATTGGAGTTCTCCAGGTTTTAGAGAAAGCTGAAAGAAGGAGAAGACTCCCAGTCTTGGGGAGTCTACTGGTGTAGACAATTCCCTGCCTCAGGTTGGGCTGGGTATGGTCAAATCTCTCAGTAAGGACTCAACCATTCCCAGAAAGAATTAGTGGGAAGGGAATTGGTAACACACACACAGTGCATCTCAGTCTCGTGCTGCACACATAAGAACTGGAGAAACAAGAAAATGATACCGATTATTTGGTAGGAAAACCAAACTAACATGGACAAACTGGGTCTAGATTTCTTCACAATCCCCATCCCCCATGGACGTCTGTCATAAGCTACCATTTGCTAGAGTGACACTGCTCCTTAGTGGCCCCAAGATAAGACTATTCGTAAATCTTTAACCCAATAAGACTATGCTTTTCCAAGTCAGTTGTTCAGTTATCTCTCTTTGATTTATTTTCAGCCACGTTCCTTTAGACATTATAAACAAAAAGCAATAGAAATAAAATTATTATTATTGGTGATTTGTTGATTCACACATGCAGTCCTTCAATGGTGACTAAAGGCTGCATTCAGACTTCACACCCCACCACCATCACCACCCCTCAACCCTGACCTGGTAATTGTTTCATTTCTGACTCAAATTGCTGAATCAGTGGCCTGTAAAGGATTTTATTTTATCCAGTCAGATACCAGGGGTACTAGCCTTCCATCTTCCATGGTTGAGCTGTCATGGGCGCATGTTTCCAGTTTCCAGTCTTTCTGTACCTCAGTTTCTCTTACCTACAAAATGGAGAAATAAGCATATTTGTTCCCATTTTGTAGGCTTAATGGGAAATCATGCAATAATTACAAATATTCTCAAAGCACCTTGGAAAATAGATATAAAGAAATAAAGAAATAAACTTGGGCAGGAAGGGGATGAAATTGGGCCACACTACCTGAGAACTTGTCCCACATGTGGTGGCCACAGCAGATTGCCAGAAAGGGCCACCAATTCAATGGCCCTGGGATTTACCTTGCATCAGAGAATGAGTAGAGCAAAACTATAGGAGTGTTGGGGTCTGGGATACAGATGCAAAAATGGGTCCCTTAGAGTTTCTTTATAGGGATCAACTCCAAATAATTTAGACAGTACATGCCTTGTCCTCGATCCTAACTGGGTTAAGGCCACAGGGTCCTTCTTATACTCTTCTGTGTGCATGAACTGCTTGAGGCACATCCTCTCATTTGACCTTGAACAGCACCCCTCCCATCTTACTACTTTTCACACCCTGCTTGCTTTCACATACAACTAACCCATTTCTGAGTTTAGCCAGAGAGCCAGCTAGCATGTCCCCCCAGGTCCCAAAGCATAGCACATTGCCTTCACTGCCTTCATAGGTCATCAAGAGCAAATAGAACTTTCTAGTGACAAAGGAAGCCTTTAAAGGAGAAGTGCTTTGGGTAAATTAGTGAAGTCCTCCACAAATGGCCCAAGCACAGGCACTACAGTTGACTTCCTCAAGCACCTGGTGGCTTGTGTTTCCTGGCACTTTTCCATGACTCTGAAGTGGACTTTGCAGGTCATGTTGTCATTGGAATTATCTGCTCTCCATTGAAATCAAAACTCCATTGGATGGATGGAATTCCCTAACCTGAAATCTTGGTCTTAGGCATTATTGCTAAACTTAGCCAGGACCCTAGGAGACCTCCTAAAGTCTCAGTCAAGGACAACTGGCCACTGATCTTTGTGAACTTAGCACATTTGAGAAAGCTCCTTAGACCTACAAGGAGAGGAAGGTAGAGGGAAGGGTCAACCAAGATTCTCAAAGTGAATGGTCTTGAGCTCCTTAAGTGAGCTTATGATGGATGTCATGCCCCTTCTAAGGCAGGGAAGATACCAGAATTACCTCCTCCCCTCCCCCTGAACTAAAGATTGTTAAGCTATAGAGCAAAGTTCCCAAAGGCATTCTTATGCAAGGCAGGGTATAGGTTGCCACTGCTGAATTCAGTACAAAGTCAACATGAGAGACCCCACATGAAGCTATATCCAGAGTGTCTAGCCTTGGGTCAGTTCCTTCACTAACCTGACCTCTGTGTATTCCCAGAGGCCCTGTAGAGTATAACAAGACCAGAATCAAAATAAGTTTCTTATTGCCCTTTTCTACCCCCTTTGTTCCTACCTTCTGTAACAGCACTGAATATAATCAGTGGGCCCAGATTTTGAACCAGAGGCTCTTCCCCATGCTAGGGTGCACTGACAACTATTCCTATCAAATGTATTACAGAGGCACTGTCAAGAGAAATAGCCTCTACCCAGTAGGCAAAATAAATTCTCAGGATATCAGTGAATGAAGCAGAATTTCTAGGACAAAAGGATACCTGTACTTCCTTTCTCCAATGAAGAGAAAGTGGAAAAAGCATAGGTTACCAGTAGGCAAATTCCTGAACAATCCGGTTGAAGGCAATACAATATCAATACAATACAATGACATTTATTAATTACCTCCTACCTAAAGAGCACTGTATTAGACCCTGGAGGAAGTATCAAATTTAGACAAATTTAGATAAGACCCCATCCCTACCTTTAAGGACCTTACAGTCTAGTAGAGGGATAAGTAAGACACACACAGAAGTAACTGTTGTACACATTTCATGATCAACACATTAGAGAAGTATAAAAAACATGCTTTGAGAGGTCTAAGGGAAAAGGTAATTTCCCACAAAAGGAATCAGAGAAGGCCCCTGGAGGAGAAGATATTTGAGTTGGGTTCTGAAGGATCAGTGGGAATTCACACGGCATCAGGTAATATACTCCTCTGAGCTGGCAAGGTGAGCAGGGAACTCTGGGCATCCTGGTTCTGTTAAACAGATGTTGGTGAGAACCAGAAACAAAGTAGGACCAGGTGATCTGGATGGATTTTCCCATAGCCACAGGCCAATAGAAACAGTATCATCCATTGGTGGGGAATTTGTTGAGAGTATCCTGAGCTCTCTCTGTCAGAACCAGAACCCTTCCAGGGAGACTCTGAGTTGCTGCTTGTACTCCAGGGAACCCAAAAAAATGCCCTGGCAATAAAGCTCTTCCTAGTCAGTAAACTCAGTATGTTCAAACTACCTCACCACCTAGCTGATGCATTAGGAAACTGCCGCCCGATTACTTTCTTTGCTATTTTGCCTTCTTTCCTTTTTAATCCATTTCTTTACTATCCCCCTTCAAATGCACCGATTTCAAAAGCTACTCCTGACATCCATACAGGGAGGCTAGAATAGAGACTTTAAACTCACTCTCACTTCAGCAAAGTTTCACAAAGCTTCCTGTTTCCACTGAGCCATTACAGTAAAAGACAAGATGGTGTTCAAGTTTTCTAGACAAGAGTAATAAGATGCCCCTCAAAAGTACAGTGACCTTAAAGACAAGCATTAATAAACACCGTGGTCTGTAGAATGGACAATTAGTAGCCAAATGATGCAATATTTACCTGACCCATGATTCTGCCAAAGAGTTGCCGATGCCCACAACCTAGAAGTTAATACTGCATGGTATCAAGGCATTGTTGGATACCAGATGGCAGTTCTAGGGTCATAATGTAGTAAAGTAGATGCTATAGCAATAAAGTCCCACAGATTAGTACAGTGGAATAGTGTCAGGTTACTAGAGTCAGAAAGCCTTGGAGAAAGCTACAGGGAGGGAGATTTTCATGGAAGCAGACAAATGGTGATCTAGTCAAATACACCAGAGCTCAGCAGCATAGGTCAGACTCAAGTATTACAAACTCTACCTTTTTTTGCTGTATGGTAAAAGGACATATCTGAATGGTCTCTGCTGTACTGCATGTGGTTCTCAGTAATTTATTATTATGGACTTTGGGGGCAACTGAACTCCAGAACCAAACTTGCTAGTATGGTCTGAAAATAAACAACTCTAACCCCACTGCCTACCCAGCTAATTCTGTATGACTCGATGGGTGGGGGAGCTGACTTTCTCGGGCAGTAATTTATCTCCAACAAAACACAATATTCCCCCACACATCCAATTATCTGTTTTCTTTCACCTGAAACAAACAAAAGGGGGAAAAAGCCATGTGCCCAGCAGATTGGAAATTCTAAATCACTGGGATGCCCTGGTTTCTCCTAAGAAGGTTCTGTGTGTCACTGGGGACTTCGGATCTCTAGGTTTTCATGATTAGGCAATTTCTCTTCCCAGCTGTTTATGCTCAGACATAAACCTGACCACCTACTAAGCCATAAGAGTAGTTGGAGATGTCACAGATCTGCCCTTGAATAAAGTCATAGGTTAAACACTGGGCATTGAGCAATGAGAATTCACTCTTCCTGGGTGATGAACGGTCTCATCACCGACTAAAGCCTCAGGCTTCAGGATATTAGACTGCCTGTGAATCAGACAAACAAGCAAGACTAAAGAAACGCTGAAAAAAATACCTCAAGACTATCTACTTTATTAATGAAGAGGATGCCTTCCAATGAAGGACATGCCATGCTGGCAGAAACTTTGTTGCCAGAGATAAAAATAATATGGGGGCAAAGGGGTACTCACAAAGTACTATCAATCTGCTCCTAGGGACATCCACCATCTTGGAAAAAAAACTCTCCCAGAAAGAATAAGATTCTGATGAAGGCACTCTTATTTGATGGGAATTTCAATTGCTAGCAGTTTCATTTCCTTTCATGGCACAAGGCATTTAAATGCCATCAGTTGGGGGGCTGCAGGATTAGGCTCAGTCTCGGAATTAAATTGAGACCCTGGAAATGAATCTCATGGACCATGCAGGAGTGGCCATTTCCACCTTATATTAAAGTGACTTTAACTCACTATAAGTCTTGGCTACCATCCAGCCCTTGGGAGCCAGGGTTCCTCAGGCATTTGCAAACCCAGACTCTGGACTATCTGAGGATCCTCTCATCCACATTAATACACATCCCTGATTCATCAGAGCCCCAGAGCAGACTTGACTGCCAGATGAGATTTGTCTCAAATGACAAGCTCTCTCAGGCATGGGGCCTGTGGAAGAGGCAATTTGCCAAGGTCTCACCTCACACTGTTAAGCCTGAGGTGTGGAGTTAGGAGGCAGTGAATGCCATAAAAAAACCTAAGATGTAGGTACAAATGTTACATAGGGAGCATTTCTTATCAATTTTTTTCTGGGGCCCATGATCAGTGAGTGCCAGTCTCCCCTGAAAGATCTAGAATGTTTTCTCCTTTGAGAAGGAATCATGGTACAATAGAAGGAGCCAGAGAGCTAGGGTTCAAGTCCTATTTGTTACCAGTGTGACCTTGGGAAAATTATTTTACTTCCCTGGGTCCCAGTTTCCTTACCCATAAAATGAGGGGATCGGGTTTGTTCAGGGGCTCTTAACCCGGGGTCCACAAACAGATTTCAGGGGGACCCGTTAACTTGGAAGGAAAGAAAATATTTATTCTCATATTTATTTATTTTCATTAACCTTTAACTAAAATTTATCATTTCCTTCAATTATGAAGTTTAAAAAATTTCATGACAGGTATCCCTTCCACATAGTGACTTTACCCCAGCATGGTTTCAGTATATCTCTGGTCAGCATAAGAAACTAAATGGGAATTTGGGGGGAGTTTTGCGGAAGCTGCAGATGACACATGAAAGCCAGCAGATGACACAGAAAAAGTTTAGAAACTCAAAAATGCAGGATTGTTATAAAAAAGTCATTCTGGTAGACTCTGGTATCATATGAGAAAAAGGCTAAGTCCTTATATGGTTCCCTAAAGGAAAGGTGAAGGGTTTACCCCTGTGGATTTTACATGGCTTTTCCAGATCACAGGACTCCATACTCCTAGTCCTCACAATATTGAATGGATAACTGTATTCTAAGGAAAACATTGACTTTACCAGATTGCCAAAGGAATCCATGGAACCAAAAAAAATGTGAAGAAATCCTAGACTAGAAGATCTCCAATGACCTTTCTTCCAGATCTACATCCTTGGTCCTCTTTGATTTAGAAGACATACATTTCTCTTTGCCTGTGATAGCCCATTACTCACTTCCACTCAGTGAGGCCCAGATTTCTTCACTGTAGGCCACCTTGTGCCTTGACAAATAGATCTACATTGTGTCTGATAGAGAGGAAAACTGAGGACTAGAGAGGATAGTATCTTTATGTATTTCAAGGAGAAAGGGGGAGATTAGAAGGGAAGGGAGCAGCCCCTTGAAAGCTGAAGTGCCTCATTTAACAAGTTCTTGCTTAAATGTCTTGCCAGCCATTCACTGAGATGCTTAACAACCGAAATTCATCACAATCTGATGAGGTTTTCATTTGCACCCAAAGATTAAGTAGCTATTTGGTGCAGAATTGACGACTTTTTTGCCCCTAAATAAGTCTTATCTAGAATCATTCCGTAATTAGACCCATTGTTCTTGTTCAGATCAATCAATAAGCATTTATTAGGTACCTACTACATGCAAGGGACTCCACTACTTACTAGAAACACAAAAACAAAAATTCAACAGGTCCTGACTTGAAGGAGCTTACATTCTACTAGGGAGATTCAACTTGTTCTCAAGTAAGACATATAATAGGAGAGACATATAAAATATTGATTGAGCTCCTGGTTTAAACTGTAGTATGACTGATAGAGGATTCAGGAGGATGAGTAAAGAGTCCCACCTCTTCTTTAAGAAATAGACCAATTCCCTCATAAATACAATACTCTCTCAATATAAGGAATTGCCATTTTCGCTAATAATGTCCACCAAATGAATTTCCACATATGTAATCCTACAGTTCCATTTATTTCCATTTTATGCTTCATGAAGTATAAATCAGATCTGAGATAGAATCAAAATGGATCAACTATAACTTACAGGTTGAAAATTCTAACCAACCATGTTGACTTAATTTTTTTCAAACTCTTCATAATGAATTAATCTTTTTTCCTTAAGGTGAAATTTTGTAAATTGGATTATATGTACAACCACAGAATAATGAATCTGTAGCTAGGGACCACCTGGTCAAACCTCTTCATTTTACAGATGAGAAAACTGAGATCTTAAGGCTTGAAGCAACTGGACTGAAAACGAGAGATACCAATCTGGATTTTGTTTAGATAAACTAAACCTCCCCATATTTCGTGGAATCATACAAAGCCTATTAGAGTTGAAAGGAACCTTAGCAAATATACACTCCAAAACTCTATTTTATGGATGATGAAATGGAATCCCAGAAAAGACAAAAGATTTGTCATAGTTCTGATCTCCAGCTAGTGACCAGAACCTTCCTCTTCTGGCTCCGATTCTAGTTCTCTCTTCCTCTGTATTATGTAACCTTCATGTTACTTTACATTTTCCAATTTTCTCTAAACAATACATATTGAGTTCTCCCAATAGTTCTTTTTATGGAAATTCCTGAGTCCTTTATAAACAAACCAGAATATACATTTCTGCAATGTATCCACTCTGAAATTGTTTGACAATGCCAGCACAAATGTACACATGTGTCCATCCACCCACTTCCCTAGCAAAAAAGCAAAACAAAAGAAAACATATTTCATTCTTGGCCAAAAAAAATTACTGAGTGTCTCTTTCCCTCCAAGGACATGTGTGTGTGCACCAGATAATGTCACTCTGTAATATGAAATAGTCAAAAAGTAGATCCAATTGCTATCTTTGGTTTTGGGGTTGGGCTTTTTTTTTTTTTACATTACTGTTATTTCCCCCTGTATTCTTCCCTCCTTTTCAAAGAGCCATCCCATACAGCATTTTTTCAAACAGAAAAAAAGAAAAAGTGCCAATCATTTCTAAGAAGAAGAAACAGGTTTTTGTTTTTTTAATTTGTCAAATCTTTATTTGGGTAAGTGGGGAAGGTTGGCAGAGTCCAGTTTAGTCCTTCTTGGCAGCAGCCTTCCTCATGGCAGCTAGGACATTGCTGAGCTCCTCTCTCTTCCTCTTGGCTCGGATGTGAGTTCCCACCCTTTTTTTGATGAACTTAAGGGCTCGTTTATCCTTGGAGACTTTTAACAATTCCATGGCCCGACTTTCATATGGGGCAAATCCACATACCTCCCGGATCATATCTCTCACAAACGTTGTGTGTTTGGTCAAGAGCCCACGGTGGTGGCAATGTCGAGGCTTCGAAACGTTTTTTGTAACCTTGTGGCCCTTGTTGAGGCCCACGGCCATGGGGTACCGGAGAGCCATGGCTGCGGGGCTACCGTAGACCCAACAGCAGCCACAGCAGAAGGGAGGAGAGAGCGTTGAACTCTGGAAGAAACAGTTTTCTAACACAAAAATTAAAGAGGAAATGCATCAGTTAATCAGAATAACTATATTACATAGGCAGTGAGGCAACACAGTAGATAGAGAACTGGTCCTGGAGTTGGGAAGAGCCAAGTTCAAATCCTGTTTCAGATACTAGCTATGGGCCCCTGACCAATTCACTTAATCTCTGTTTACCTCAGTCTCCTGACTTGTAAAAATGGGCATAATAGTATCTATATTCCAGGTTTGTGGATAAAATAAGATATTTCTAAAGTACTTTGCAAGCTTCAAAGCACCATATCAAAACCAGCTAGCATCATCACCATCATCATGTTTAGCTCTGGCAGTGAATCTTAGGGATTCGTCTAGTCAAACCCATTCATTTGCAGTCGACAAAACTGAGGCCCAGAGAATTGAGATGTATTTATTGCCAAGCTTCACACAGGGAATAAGGAGTCCAAGTAGTGCTCCAAAAACAGATGTTTTGACTCTAAATTCAGTGTTTTATTCACTGAAGCCCTTCAAGGAAATTCATCTTTAGGGATCAGACTGTTCTACATAAGTTGATTTTCCAAATGACTGATGCTTATCCTCCTTCAGGAAGGAAATTAAAAAATATATATATAATCATTTTGGAAAGACCTTTCTAGAATATATTAAACAGAATATTGAACATACTTCAGATCTTGTTTAATGACTCAGGGTTTTCATTATGAACAGCAGGTAGTTTGGTCTTTAAAGTTCTTCCCAACCTGGCCCCTTCCTAACTTCTCAACCATTTTTCCCTGCAGCAGAATCCATGTATTCTTCATAACTGATGACAACAATGAAATCTGGTCATTATACCTGACTTACAGGTGTCAACCAAAGGATCAGAAACTGAAGGGGACCCTAATGCCTGGCTAGCACACTCTCTGTTCTCCTGAAGAAATGGAGGTATAGGAAAACCCTATCCTCACCCCAAATTAAATCAAGCCATCCTTCCTTCTCTGCAGCCCCTCCAAGTTTCCTCAGTCTAATACCCTTTCTTACTGGTCAGTAAATAGGACCAAGACTCAAACCTAGTCTCTCTGACTCTAAACCCAATAGCTTTCTCACAGCCTACCCAGTAAGGGAGACACAATACTAATTTGCTATGCCTTTAGGGGAGACAATCTATTCCTCGCTAAATTTCCCGTCCTCCTAATCTATTCAGTCCCACTCTCCCTGTGCCTGAAGTCCTATCCTCTACATACCCACCTCTCAGTTGTCATTCAGTCATTTTAGTCCTGTATGACTCTTCGTGACCCCATTTGGGGTTTTCTTGGCAAAGACACTGGTGTAGTTTGACATTTCCTTCTCCAGATCATTTTACAGATGAAGAAACGGAGGCAAACAGGGTTAAATGACTTGCCCAGGGTCACACAGCTAGTAAGTGTATGAGGCCAAATTTTAACTAATGTCCTTTTGACTCCAGGGACAGCATTCTCTCTATGACACCACCTAGCTGTTCCCTAATAGTACTTTCATTTTTGCCCTCTTAATAGTGTAGTGACAGAAATATTACTAGATAACAGCAAGGCAGGATGGCACTGTGGATAGAGCCAGACTTGGAATAAAGCAGACCAGGATTCAGGTCATATTTCTAATACACACTTGCCATGTGATCTTGGATAAATCATTTGACCTCTCATTGCCCCCAGACCACTCTTGCAAGGGTGGGGAATCTGCAGCCTCAACTGACCTGAATCTTGGTCTGCTTTATTCCAAGTCTGGCTCTATCCACTTGAGGACCTAGAGGGCCACATGTGGCCTTGAGATCACAGGTTCCCCACCCCTGCCTAAGTCATTAGTTTGCAGAATAAATGATGATCTGTATTGGTGTAGGGAGTCTTTTCATTGGGAATTACCTATACCAGTGAGAGAAAGAAGGGAAAAAAGGAAGAAAAGAAATGTCAGCCAAACAAAATAATAAAAATACCTAGATTGTCCAAGCATTTCTTGGCAACTTCCCCAGGGAGAGTTGTCCATCCTATCTCTACCCATGTCTGGTCCTTAAGAATCACAGGCCAGATCACCATGGTTACACTTGCTTAGGCCTACTTCTCTGCAAAAAAAAAAAAAAAAGTGGGTTGTGTTTTCTGGTTTCCCTGGACAGATCTCAGCCCAATATCTAAAAGGAAGAAACCCCTCCTGCTATTAACTTAAGGAATGACTCCCAATCCAGGCTGTCTCAGAAGAGCTAACCTCTCCTCTGAGCAACAGATGGTCTCAGCCCATTCAAAGCAAAGGCTGAATTTCATTCTAAAGATAGTAAGGGGCCTGGGGAAAGAACCATATCGTGTCAACCCTGAAAAGTACCTAAAGAGAAGGCTTGTAGATTGACAAAAGAAAAATCACACCCTCCTCTAGAAACGCTTGACAGCTGCTGGTATTTTGGGTTCCTTAAAAGGCACTGGTTCTCATGATTATTAGTCTAAACTAGAAAACCCTCCCCTAAATCTGGAGTCTTATTCAGAGCTTGTCTAGATCATGATCCCCTTCCCAGACACAAATAGCCAACTTACCTGCCTCCAGTCTTCTTGACAATTAGTTTTGCCAGTTCCCCTTGCTCCTGCTAATTTTGGAAAGAAAATTTTCTGGGGCAAGATCCCTCACCCATAAGGGTGACAGCAATGAAAATAATCCCCCTGCTTCCCTAGGTAATGTCTCCTCAGCTCCCATTGTCAGAGACAGAATATTCTGTGCTGGGTTTAGAAGAGAGATGAACCCAACACAATATGGCCACGGCTTGTGTTGGTTGCTGTTTTCTTCCTTTCTTCGTTTCTCTATTTTGATTGGAATCTTGGTAGAACTGAGGAACAAAACCACCCAGGATATCCTCAAAGGGAAGATCTGTATGAGATCTATACCCTCTCATTTTCCTGATTACTTTTCTTTCTAGCAACTGAAGGAATTAAGGCAACATGTCCTATTTGAGTTGACTGAGATACCAGCCTGGTCCCAAGGCCTCTGCCAATAGTAGGCAATCAGTCTACCAAACACAGCGAGTTAGAGTTCAGTGCTAGTCAAAGCTACTATGAGAAAGGTTCAGGATACAAACCAGGTGTAGTTTCAATCTTATGATTTACAAGCATGTAACTTAGTCAAATCCTATCTTAAAAAGATTAGCACTCAGGTTCTTGACATTATCATCAGCCTCTTAGTCCCCAGTTTTTGAGGAAACTCATTCCCTTTTTTCTGGTCTCTAATGACAATATTCATTTTCCAATGGATTCTCTTATCACTTTAATCTAGTGGTTCCTCAGGTTTCTACTCACTACCACCACCCTTTTCCCTATACCAGAGGTAGGAAACCTATGGCCTTGAGGCTATATGTGGCTTTCTAGCTCCTTGGGTTTGGCCCTTTGACTGAGTCCAAGTTTTACAGAACAAGTTCTTTTTATAAGGGAATTTTTTCTGTGAAATTTGGATTCAGTCAAAGGGCTGTACATGAGGACTTAGAGGGCCACATGTGGCCTCAAGGCCACAGGCTTCCCACCCCTGCCCTAGACCTTTTCTGCTTTGGAAAAACTGTACTGGAGGATACTTTCTGTCCTTAATATTTTATATTAGCTTGTTTCCCTCTTGACAGTGTCTAACCTTCTTATTGCTTACTGAGCAATATTATTGTATAATGGATAGAGAGATTGCCTAGAAGCCAGGAAGGTGGGTTTAAGTCTTATTCCCAACACCTACAGGCTGTTCGACCCTGAGCAAGTCTCTTAACTTTTATGTTCTTAGCAACTCTACAAGATTCTAAGTGCTAACCTGCATTTATAAAGAGAGTCTCCTCACAGGAGAGTTTCATGTACTAACTAAATCACAGGTCCATTCCCTATCTCTATCCTTTAAATACATCTATTTAAATGGAATTATTCTTCTTTCTTCATCTTTAAAGTACCCTCAGATTAATAAGCATTTCCCTCTAGAGACTCTTCTCCTAGATCATTTCTATTACTCGCAATAAATTTCAACCATTCCCTTTTGTTGCTTGTCTGTTCATTCTTGGCTTGTTAACACTAGAAGGGCCCATGCACCACCACCCCCCCCCACACACACACACACACACACACATACTTTTGACCCATATGTGATTTCCTCAGCATAGGGAACTTCTGATTCCCACTTCAGCCTAGAAGATAAACTCATCTGTAACCTATCTTAGAAGTTGAGACAACAAAGGGTTAAGTCCTTGTGGTCACCATAGCATATTGGAGAGGTAAGGCTTGAATTCAGGTCTTCCTGCCTTAGGATTTCTACTAAAGCATAATGCTTCTTTTCTTTTCTTTTTTTGAGGGCAATTGGGGTTAAGTGACTTACCCAAAGTCACACAGTAAGTGTGTGTCAAGTGTCTGAGGCCAGATTTGAACTCAGGTTCTCCTGACTCCAGGGCCGGTGCTCTACTCACTGAACCACCTAGCCTCCCTAAGCATGATGCATCTTAAGGAAATTAGCATCTTTGAAGCCCGAAATTAGATTTACACTCAGTAGATATTTTTTATATACATCACAATAGGAAAACATTAAAAAAATAGTAGGAGAAATTTTGTGGAAAGTCATGCATTTCTGAGAGCAGTCAGTGTTGTTTGTAACAGCTCCTCTAGAGCTACTCCCCTAAGCTCCAGTAGCCCTGGTAGATTGGATTCTCAGGGGGTTATCAACTATTCCTGCCCTCAGAATTGTAGAGGTGTTGGGAGACTGGAAAGCCCCAGTGATTGTCAGCTAGCCAGGTTCAATTCACTTTTAAAACAGGCATTTATAAATTTGAGTTGGAAAAAACAGTTGTTAAAAATAACACCACCAAGAGGGTTAGAGCCAAGATGGTGGAGTAGAAACAGTACTTCCAAGGTGCTCTGCCCCACACCACTTCCAAACAATATAAAAGGTGGACTCTGAACAACTTTTGGAGCTCCAGCACCCACAAAACAACACAGAGAAGCTAACCTCCCACTGAGGACCACCCAGCAGCCCGGTAAGGAGTGGCCAGCAAAGTGCTCTGGAAGTAGCCAGCACAACACTCTGGGAGCCCAGCCCAGGCCTGTGTGAGCCCCAGTTTTAGCCCCAGGGCAGCCAGGCCAGCAGCCGGCTAGAGGGACCCCAGAACACCAGCAGCTGTGGCGACTCCAGAATTATCAACACAGACATGCCTACGACAAAGTGAGAGGTTAGTGCCCTATGGACTTTGGGACCTGTATTTGGGGAATTTGTCAGCTTCCTCCCCTGAGGGCTAGAAGCAGCTGAGGAGACACTTGCCATTTTGCAGCTTCAGTGGCAGCATCAGCTCCTGGCCTGAGAACTGTAGGGAGATCCATCGATCAGTCTTGGAGGTTAATCGCTCTTGCTTTAACCTGCTTGGATCTGGATTGCTATCTGGGTAGAGGTCTGGGGTGGGCATCCAACTTGCCAGAACCGGAAGTTGTGAAGACCCCAACATTCGGGACGGAAGCTCCCCTGTCTGGTGGCAGAGTCCTACTGTGGCAACAAGCCCAAAAGTCAAGTAATTAAGTGGCAACATGCCAAGGCAAAGGAAACAAAATAAACAGAAAAATTAAACACTAGACTCCTATTTTGGGGGCAAAGAGTATCAAAGCAGGGAACAGGAGGAGGACTGTGAGGTCAGAAATCCTGCTCCAAAAGCCCCAAAGGAAAATATGAGCAGGTTACAGGCCATAGAGGACCTTAAGAAGCAGATAAGAGAAGTGGAGGAAAAATTAGGAAGAGAAATGAGAAGGATGCAGGAAAAGTATGAAATGAGGGTCAACAGCCTGACTGAGGAAAATAACACCCTAAAATATATACTAACTCAAATGGCAAAGGAGGCCCAAAAGGGCAATGAGGAGAAGAATGCCTTAAAAAGTCGAATTTGCCAGATGGAAAAAGAATCTTAAAAGCTCACTGAGGAGATTCATTGCTTCAGAGTTAGACTGGAGCAAATGGAAGCTAATGACTTTATGAGAAACCAAAATGCTGTTCAACAGATGCAAACAAATGAAAGAATAGAAGGCAATGTGAAATATCTCATGGGAAAAACCACTGACCTGGAAAATAGATCCAGGAGAGACAATTTAAAAATTATTGGACTACTTGAAAGCCATGATCAAAGAAAGAACCTAGAAATCACCCTTCAAGAAATTCTCAAGGAAAACTGCCCTGATGTTTTAGACCCAGAGGGGGAAATAGAGGTTGAAAGAATCCACAGATCACCTCCTGAAAAAGATCCCCAAAAGAAAACTCCTAGGAATATTATAGCCAGGTTCCAGAATTCCCAGATCAAGGAGAAAATACTACAAGAAGCTAGGAAGAAACAATTTTAATATTGTGGAAACACAATCAGAATAGCACAGGACCTGGCAGCTTCTACACTGAGGGATCGAAGGACATGGAATACAATATTCCAGAGGGCAAAAGAGCTGGGAATGAACCCAAGGGTCACCTACCCAGCAAAACTGAGTATTTGTTTCAGGGGAAAATATGGTCATTCAGTGGAATAGAGGACTTTCAAGCATTCTTGAGGAAAAAACCAGAGTTGAATAGAAAATCTGACATCTAGACACAAGAAGCAAGAGATGCCTGAGAAGGTAATCAGGGAAAAGAAATCAAAAGGAACCTATCAAAGTTGACCTATTTACATTCCTACATGGAAAAACAATAACTGTGGTTGATGAAACCTTTCTCAGTATGAAAATAATGGAAGAAGGGTATATGGGCATATGAATACATATGTGAATGTGTGTATATATGTTTACAGTTATACATGGATAGAGGGCACAGGTTGAATTTGGTGGGAAGGGATGATACTTAAGGGGTGAAGTTATGAGGTGAGAGAGGAAAGTGGAAAGAGGAGATGGGGAGAGACAGGGTAGGGTAAACTATCTCATGTAGAAGAAGCAAGGGGAAGTGGCTGCAGGGGAGGGGAAGAACAGGAAGGCAAAAAGACAAAACCATATTCTCATTGAATCTGGCTCAGGGAGAGAATGACATACATACTAAATGGGATATCTCACCCTGCTGGAGAGTAGGGGGGAGGGATATGAGAGGGGGGATGATGGAGGGGAGGGCATTTTCTGGGGAGGGGAGGTTGGAAGTACCCACTTTCAAAGAGGGACAGGATCAAAGTAGGGAATGGACCAGGTGGGGGGTGGGATGGATGGGAGGGAATTATAAGCAGCATTTTACAATATATCTACTATGGTAATGTTTTGCATATCTATACATGTACAACACATACTGAATTGCTTATCTTCCCAGAGGGAATGGGTGACAAGGGAGGAAGGGAATGGATCTGAAATTCGAGGCTTTAAAATTAAATGTTTCAAATATATATAAATACTATTATTAATACTATTTTACATGTAATTGGGAGATAATATGTTTAGGCACTGGGGCACAGAGACTCACCTCGCTCTAATGGTAAAGTCGAAGGGGGTATGGGAGAAGATATGGGAGAGTGCAGGTTGGATGAGGGGATATTTTGTGGGACTGCTATTCTGGAGTGGTGGGTAGGGGAAAAATAGGGAAAAGTTGTAACTAAAAATCTGGTGGAAATGAATGATGTAAACCAGAAATTAATAAAGCATTTATTAAAAAAATTTTAAAAAATAACACCACCACACCACCCCCCAGAAACTGGGGGAGCACTCTTTACATACACAAAAAAAAGAGTGGATTCAAACTCAGAGTATATGTAACCAAAGAGTGGCCATAGCTCCTAGTCACTAGAAGTCATTTTCTTTCTTTATGGTGTCCTCATGAAGTTCCTAGAGAGTTTTGGCTTTCTGTTGGGCTCAAAAGGTCAGTAAAGTCTTGAAATTGCTTTTTCTTGGGTGTCTAATTTGTCCTCAGGGTACCTTTACTCAAGGATACTAATATTGACTCCTGAAAACATGACTACTGATGCTGATAAGAACTCCATATCTTCTGACTTTTCAAAGTTCACAAGGTAGGGGTGGCTAGGTGGTGCAGTGAATAGAGCACCAGCTCTGTAGTCAGGAGGACCTGAGTTCAAATCTGGTCTCAGACACCTAACACATACTAGCTGTGTGACCTTGTGCAAGTCACTTAACCCTAATTGCCCCACCAAAAAATAAAAATAAATAAATATAGAATTAGAAGGGACTTTACAGATTATCTCATATAATTTGGTCATTTTACAGATGGCATATAGAGGCTTTGCGACTTTCCCAAAGTTGCAAAGATAATAAAGAATCGGAGCAGGGCTCCTAAGCATCTCATATAAAGAACACTGGATTTGGAAACAGAAGACCTGAATCGTAAGCCAACTGTCATTTGCTACTTGTGGGACGTTGGTCAAACTATCAATCTCTCTACTAGGCTCTGATTTTCTCATCTATAAAATGGAACTGCGCCAGATGGTGATTAATATCCCTTCCAGCTCTAAATGTATGATACCATGACCTTATCTAGTATTTAGCCATCATCGGGAATTCGGGTTCCTGTCTGCACTCTTAGGACTATGGCGTGGCACTAAAAATAAGCAGAAGAACTGAACAAATTTGGGAATAGGCAGCTGCTGTAGTGGAAAGAGCCCTGGGGTGAGAGTCAGAAAGGCCTGATGTCAAATATGGACTCAGAGACTCACTAGCTGAATGAGCCTGGAAAAGTCTCTTAACCTCTCAGCTTCCTCATCTGTGACAAAGAAGTTGGTTTCTACAACTTCAAAGGTTTCTTCTAGTTCTTATCCATTACCCTGTGAAGGTCCCACAGTAAAGCTGCTGGAGGTGAACCCCAGCAGAGCATCTGGTGGGAAATGAATGGCAAGGATGTCCATCTAGGAAGTGTCTGAGGGACTCTCTCCCTATGGCGCACTGAGACAGTCTGTGAAAATGCTCAGCTATGGTAACTAGGCAGGTTGAGCAATGAGGAGTTGGGGAAGGCAGTGATCCACATGTGCTGACTTTATCAAGGAAGATTCCAAAGAGGAGGTGAGACATGAGCCAGCCCTCAAAGGCTGGGGAGTGTCTTGTAGGAGAATGGAGAGTATGCTAATCAGTCAGTCACTAAGTATTTATTAAGTGTTTACTATGTGCCAATATAACTCAAGGTAGATAGACAATAAAGTGAGCAGTTAGGTTGCAGTTAGAACACTAGGCCTATGGGGGCAGGTAGGTGGCCCAGTGAACAGAGCACCAGCCCTGCAGTCAGGAGGACCTGAATTCAAATTCAATACACCATAGTTAGATCTGCAAAAGTATTCCAATAAGATGTCCACAAAAGCAGTATTTCTCCTAGGGAACAACATTCTAATTCTGATACTGCTGTCCTGGTCTCTGGACCTATAGGGACAACTGTTCTTTACCCTATCCCAGAAACCCCATGCAACAACAAAAAATGTCATATCCTTGGAGTGCAACTGCCTTGTCCTGTAGGGGCAATCAATTTCTGTTCTCAACATCCATATCCATTAGGATCTTACTCATGCTCTGGCTTGTAAATGGAGCTCTCAGTTTATGATTGATAACTGAGGTTCCACAGGAACACTAGGCCCACAGCTGTTCAGGGCTTCCTTCCATGTAAATAAAGACCTGAGAACAGTAAACCATTGCTATATTGCAGCCTCAGAGAGGTATGAAATAGGATAGAAAAGTCAAGGCTTCCACTCAAAATGAGATAGAACCTTTCAGAACCAGAGCTACCACAGAATGAGTAAGTCAGGGCTTTGTTCCAGGATGGAAAATTTAAAAGGCATTTCCTGGGCCAGGGGGCAGCAGGGAAGGTGGGGGGGATGGAGAGGGGTGCCTTCCTCCCCAGCTCAACTCCATCTGTCATAGAGGCACATGCATCTCCCCCCAGGAGCTGCACTTTTAGTAGGGTAAAAATGTCAGGGTGTTCTAAAAGAGTAATCTTTTTCCCAGCAGCCACCTCCTTATCCCCAAGCCCCATCTAAGGCTCATTTTCAGGGTCCACTGGTGAATCTCCTCTCCTTCCCTCTTACTGTTTGTCCCAGGTTTAAAAAAATTAGAGGTTATGACAATTTAAAACTAGAGCTCAGGAGAATGCTTGAAAGTTATTGCAGTGAGTCCGATCAAGCTGTTTCTGTGTGCCAAATTCAAGTGAAAGATTAGATAGATAGCTTTAAAATTTGCTTTTAGTCATATTGGCAAATATGACTAGAAAATAACTACATGTTGTAAAGTGGCCTATTGGTTTGTACATGATTGCCATCAGCTGTAATGGACCAGGAGGCTATGATGTAGAACCTGGGCACCTACAGTTAACTCTCCACCCACCCAACTCCCCCACTCTCAAGAGGGAAGAGGAAATGCTCCCTATTACTTGCAGAGAAGGTGCCCATTTGAGCAGAGATATATTGGTAGAGAAAATTCCTTACCAAGATCTCCCTAAAATGAAAAGCAAAACATCCTCCAGAATCACCCTGCCCAAATCACAGGCTGATCAGCTTAGACCTGGAAGGGACCTTCAAGCCTATTGAATCCAAGACCCTTATTTTACAGATGGGGAGACAGAGGCCTAGAGAGGATAAATGACTTAATTCCACAACCAAAGTCATACAGGCCAACCCAGGCTTCTCACCCAAGTTCCTCTGACATCACATCTAACACTTCACCACACTGACCTTAGAAACTGGCCCATGTTAAGTTTTCTCAGTTAATGTATCTGAACTTATGTGCAGACATCATTAATTAGTGTGAACATTTTGCAGTGTAAGTCTGCTTTATAACCTCCCTGAGCCTCTGTCTAAAAAATTAACATGATAGACTCAGTGACTTCTGAGGCCCCTTCCAGCTCTAAACTGATGGTCCTGTTAACACACATACTCTTTAGCATCTGGGAAGCTTGAAGGCCAGCACCAAGGTTTGGTGAGCTGCATGAAATTAATTCATCCATTTGCCAATGAGAAACGCTGGAGACTAAATGGCTGAGTGATGCAGGGCTGCAGAGTTCCTTGGGACCTCTCAGCATCCTAGGAAGGTGAGTCACAGCCTGCTTCCTTTGGACCCTGGTGGGTTCTGAGGAAGTAGAGAAGGACATTGCCCCCCCCCCACCCTCCTTTGGAGCCTATTTGGTGACCAGGCCTGGCAGTGAGATCAGTCACAGTCAATATCCTGGGAGGGCTTCCACATCCAGGCAATAGATTGTTTGGAGCATGTGTTCAAATAAATAATTAAATTATTGATAATCCTATCCAGTGATCCTCAAGTAAGAGCAACCCCACCAGGAGATTCCATGAGGTCTTAAAAAAACCTCCTCGATAAAGCATCGAATGGTCATCATCTACTTCTTGCCAAAGGACCCACAGCTGGATTCAGAGGAATCCAACTGGGAGTTCATTCAAACTGTCCTTGGATTATATCAGAGAATCTCGGCTCGTGATAGCTTGTTCCTTCACTTGGCTGATTGTTGCCGATTTATCCTGTCTACAGCTTATTTGTGCATAGCTGTTTGCTTGGTGTGTCTCACATTAGACTGTAAGCTTTCTGAGAGCAAGGACTGTCTTTTGCCCTTTTTTATATCCCCAGAACTTAATATGGTGCCTGGCACATAGTAGGTGCTTAATAAATGTTTAATGACCAACTGTGAAAGATGCTTAGAACTAAATGTTTCAAATATATATAAATACTATTATTAATACTCTTTTGTTTGTAATTGGGAGATAAGATGTGCAGGCATTGGGGCACAGAGATTCACCTTCCTCTAATGGAAAAGTCAAAGGAGGCATGCGAGAAGATAGGGGAGAGAGCAGATTGGAGGAAGCGATATCTTGTGGGACTGCTATTCTGGGAGGGTGGATAGGGGTAAAACAGGGGAGAAAAATAATTGTAACTCAAAATATGGTGGAAATGAATGATGTAAAACAGAAGTTAATAAAGCATTTGTTTAATAAAAAAAAGAAAGATGCTTAGAACACTGAGAGATTAAGGGACTTGCCTAGGATCACACAGCAAGTATGAAGTTAAATCCAGGTCTACCTCATTCTGAAGATACAAATAACTATTTTAATTGCTCAAAGAAATGAGCAACTCATTCCTGTTGAGCCTCTGTGAGTAGGCTCAAGTACTATCCAAGCTAATCTCAAAAAGAGAATTGATTGATAGTTAATGTGGTCCAACTGGTAGACAAATTAGTGTGGAATTAGGAGTTAGCAGAGACCCAAGATTATCCATTCTTTTTCTTTGTTTTTTGGAGGGCAATTGGGGTTAAGTGACTTGCCCAAGGTCACATGGCTAGTTTTTGTGTTAAGTGTATGAGGCCATATCCGAACCCAGGTCCTCCTGACTCCAGGGCTGGCACTCTATTCCCTGCACCACCTAGCTGCCCCTAAGATTATCTATTCTCACCACCCATTTTACAGATGGAGAAACTGAGACCCAAGAGAGGTTGAAGGACTTGCCCACAGTCACTAGGTTACCAGGAAGTAATGGTAATGAAGTAATGAAGAGTCCAGCTCAGTTCCTCTGACTTCAAAACTAGTATTCATTTCATCATACCACTCTTACCACTCTGCTTCATCTCCCAAGGCATCACTTTACATTTTCCAAAGGACTCTTTGGTGGGGTTCAGATATAAATAAAAAATCTCAACACGTTAATCCACTCTGGTCATAGAAGGGGTTGGTGGGCTGTTGTGACAGACATTTGGAGCCAACTCTTCTTGATGGTTTCTAAAAGGTGTGGAAGCCAATTAAATAGCAAACCAGTTTCCCAGCGTGTCCTCTTTCCCTCCAGCTTTTCCCTTCTGCTCCTGCAAAGTTTTCTGCCAGTCTTCCTTGCTGTCCCCCAGTGCCTCCCCAGCCTTCCCTCTCTAGCTGACAGAAAGTATTAGACTCGGCTCTGGCAAAACAATTTCCAGGTGGTCGGCCATATGGTGCCCGTTTGGACCTGGCCCCTAAAAGCAGCTCCAGGAGCCCAGTCAGCCATGAAGGGCAACTGCCAGTTTCTTACCCAGGGTCATACCCATAAGGGGCACAGGTGGTAGGCAGGTGTTTCATATGAGCCAACTACACTGTGCTAATCACCACTAACTGTGCTTGCCAGTGGTGCAATGGGAAACATGATGAGAAGGGAGAGAATCCTTATCCCTGAGGAGATGAAGGGGGAGGGAGACCAGATTCCCATAAACATGTACCCAGACTGCAATAAACACTGAGAACTGCTCAAAGGGATCAGTCATGTCATAATGGGACCAACACTGGGTTAGCAATGGATGATGGAGCCAGGGTTGGAAGCCAGGACAGCCAAAGCATAGTTGAGAACAAAAGGTAGGTAGGGGATATGCCTGAGAGCGGGTCACACCTGGGGGGGGGGGGTGCCTAAAAACTGTCAATCAGAGCAAAGCCAAGGTCAGAAGTGAGTATGAGGGCACCCAAAGCCAAGGTCAGAAGTCAATATGAGGGCACCCAGATACTCAAGGTCAAGGCAAAGGGGTAGCTGAGAGGACAGATGCTGGTATAGTGGAAAAAAAAAACCAATGTGGAATTAGAGAACCTAGATTTATTTATTTGCTTATTTGCTTTTTTGGAGTGGGGGAAAGTAGGGCAATTGGGGTTAGGTGACTTGCCCAAGTCACATGGCTAGGTTTTTTTTGTGTCAAGTGTCTAAGGCCAGATTTGAACTCAGGTCTTCCTGACTCCAGGGCTGGTGCTCTATTCACTGCACCACCTACCCACCCCGAGAACCTAGATTTAAATTCTTGCTCTTTGTTCTTGCTACCTAGATGCATTAGGACACATCCATTTCCTTGATGGGGTTCTCCATTTCCTCATCTGTAAAACAAGGTATTAGATGGTCACTAACATTCTAGATCCTTTAAAATTCAGGTAAGCAGTTGAGTCCATAGAATACACAGGTACTGGTGGTTCAAGATAAGGTAGGGAAGAGAGAACTAGGAAAGTGGCCAGAAATGAGGCATGAAGCACCATGGGTAAAGTGACCTTGAAAATGCCTCCTCAATCAGGAGGCCTTATATTCCACGATGTGATCAACCCATCTACTACAGGTAGGAGCAAGTGAGTCACAGTCAGGAGAGTGGACTTAGTACATTATAGGAACTCAATAATTATGTGTTAAATAGTTATTGAGTTGAATGAGGACAACTGGACTGGA
The DNA here is from genome assembly GCA_011680675.1 of Gymnobelideus leadbeateri. Lineage (NCBI taxonomy): Eukaryota > Metazoa > Chordata > Mammalia > Diprotodontia > Petauridae > Gymnobelideus > Gymnobelideus leadbeateri. The sequence continues at coordinate 229,041 of WOXC01007952.1, read as the reverse complement.
GTATGGAGGTGAAGATAAGGGAAAAAATCATGAATATCAACTGCTTTAATTGTCATCATGAATGCATACAACTCTTAGAAGTGTCAACTCTCTTAGCTTTTCTGTGGCATTTCCCCCCATCAGACCAGCTCCACTGGTCCACTATAATCTCCATGTCAGCCATGTTTTTTCCTGTCCATTCTACCCTCTCATTCAATGATACATTCATTTTCTGTTCTCATTCAAAGGAAGAGCACTCCCATTGGTTCAATGTTCTCTGCAATGGAAGCCTTGGAAAATCTGCCTCAGAAATTTCATTAGAGTGAGAATTCTTGATTCTCCTCATGAGTAATTCACAGCCAAGACTTGCTGGAGAGACCAAACCTGGCCTCTACTGGGAAGGAAAAGGTTTGATCAATAATGAAAATATGTGTTCTGGTGCTAGGTAATAGAAGACAATGCATGCTTGCTGATTTGAATTGAACTGAATATGAATAAGTTTCATTGGAAACTATCTTTAATTTAATCCTTGGAGAGTTCCTGACAGAGACCGATATTAGATGCTCAATTGATGATACAAATGAAGTAAAAGACATGGGACCCACCCTCCACATACACAGAAATATGACTTGAGAACACTTAGAAAACTCCATAAAAGCAAGAATAAGTGAATGTAAAAAAAAATAGATTGAGGGGATACAAAGCTTCCATATATAAACCGCATTGATGGTTGTTGTCCTTCATTCTTGAAGAGAAGCAAAATGACATCACTATGCTAGAGTCAAGTTTTGAAGTGTCAGACTATGGCTGATCAGACTAGTACGAGCTCGAAATGCAATGCTCTGCTGCAGGTTGGGCACAAATAGTCCTTGTGAACATTTGAGGTAGATTCTCTAAATTTGCACATTCTGTGTTTCCTTTGAGTGGTCTCAATTCTGCTTTGCTCATAGAGCACAGCACCTTCTCTGATATGGGCACACCATGCTGAGAAGTCCTGTGCCTATGTCTCCCATGTTACACATAGTCAATTCCAAAGTTCTTGAGAGAGACCTTGAGAGTGTCCTTGTATTGCTTCTTCTGACCACCATGTGAATGCTTGCCCTGTGTAAGTTCTCCATAAAACAGTCTCTTTGGCAAGCATACGTTTTGCATTTGAACAATATGACCAGTCCATCATAGCTGCACTCTCTGAAGCAGAGTTTGAATGGTTGGCAGTTTAGTTCGAGTAAGGACCTCAGTGTCTGGTACCTTATCCTGCCAGGTGATCTTCAGAATCTTCCTAAGACAATTCAAATGGAAGCAATTCAGTTTCCTGGTATACTGTTCAAGTTTCACAGGTATACAACAATGAGGTGAGCACCACAGTTCTATAGACCTTCAATCTGGTAGTCAGTCTAATACCTCTTCTCTCCCACACTTTCCTTCAGAGTCCTATACAAATATATCAAGGGCATACAAAGCTGGCCTGTAAGAAATGATATGATGAACTACTAAAAGTATCTTACTGGATAACAGGACCATGTATCTAGAACTGAAGGAGCCTCAGACATCATCTTATCTAAGACCCTTCTTTTACAGATGAGACTTAGAAAGAGGAAGCTACGAGATGACCCTCATTTCAAATTGATGGCTCTTTCCATTATATCACAACCTATACCAAGGCAAAGAAACAAAGAATAAAATAAGTAAATTCCTGATAATTGCCTGGATAACTGGTTTTTAAAAGTCTTTTGTTTAACTATCATTGCCTCTAGAGAGAGGAAAAAAGACTATATTGGAACCAGAAGGGACCATAGACACCAAAGAGTTTGACTCATTTTAAAACTGAGGAAACTGGGGCTCAGAGGGGTAAAAAAGATCATTTGTCGATTAAAAGAGAGATGAATTTGGAGTCAAGTAGCCTGCAAGTTCTATTTCCAGCACTACCACTTTTCCTATGTGGCCTTGGACAAGTCATTAAAGCTTCTCTAGGCCTCAGTATTCTTATCCATAAAGTGGATGTTGTAGGGTAAGGGTAAATTAGCTGATCTTTAAATCTACAATCATAAGACCCAGTCAGAGTGAAAACCCAGGTCTCAGAAATAGGAATGATGTCAAAGGTCCTCTAAGTGAACCCATAACTAAAAAGGAAACCCTTCTTCAATATCCCATAATATATGCACATCCAACCTCCACCTGAAGACCTTCAGTAATAAAGAAATGACTTCTTTCCACTTTTGGACAGCACTGATTATCAGCAATTTTGTTTTGTTTTTATGTCAAATCTAAATCTCTATTTCTGCAACTTTCAGCTGTTATTCCTAATTTTATTTTCTGGGGTCAAGCAAAGCAGGTCTAAATACTGGGATATAGTGAGCAACACACTGAATTTGGAGTCAGACAAAACTGTGTTCAAATAGCAGCTTTTCTGCTTCCTCCCCATGTGACTCAGGGCAAGTCACTTTTTTCCTCTAGACATCCGTTTCCAAAACCATAAAAAGATGCGTTTGGACTAGGTAGGCTCCAAGGTCCCTTCTGGCTCTAAATCTATAATCCTAATCTCATTTCCACATGACAGCCCTTGAAATCCTTGAAGGCAGCTGTCATGTTATGTTTCCCAATTAATGTTTCCTTCTGGAGGAGGTGTATTCAATGTCCTTCCTGAAACATTCAGAGCAGGACACAATGCCCCAGACCTGGCCTGATGAATACAACATTTACTATGCACCTGTGTGCATGTGTATGTGTATGTTTATGTATATATGTCTATATATAGACACACACACACACACACAACTTCAACAATAAAGAGCAGTGGTCTACACAGGGCAGAGCAACACGAAACGAGAAATGGACCCAGCCCTCAAGGTTTTTGTTGCTGTTCGTGCTTCTTCTTTGAAGAGGAGCAATGACATTACAAGGGGATGTCATGACTTGCACATGAATTGGATTTAAGAGACACAGAGTTATACAAAGCCTTCAGCCTTGATTTCTCTTCCAGAATCAACAAAGTTCAGTGGCAGGACAAAAGTCAAGATGAGTGGCGATGGCCCGGGATGCAGTGGATGACCTTGGCATCGTCTTTGATGTCTGACCAAGCCCTGAGTATTCCACGGCACCGGCTTCAGCCACCTTTGTGACTGCTAGGACTGTTCTCATCCACCCATTCTGCTGGGAAGAATCTTCACATGCTTGGGATTGACACCCCATAACTCACCAATGGATGTGAGGACTTTTGGTTACGCTCAACCTTGTTTAGACCAGAAAAGTTTTATTGGGGTGTGGCCACTGCACATGCTTCTTAGCAAAGGTGAAGAGTTGGGTGAAAGGTGGGAGCAAAGGTGGATAAGCACACCTGAAGATGGCTTAGCAAGCCTTCCCAACAGAGGTGCTAGTCTTCCCGAGCACCCCATACTCAAGGAACTTAACATTCTACTGGAAGGTTACAACAAGTAAACCAGACAGAATAAGTTTAGGAGGAAGAAGAGAGAGCACCAATAACTAGGAGACTCAGAAAAGGCTTCCCATAGAAGGTGAGCCTTTAAGGAAATTCTGGATTTTAAGAGACAGAAAGAAGGAATGAATCCATTCCAGGTCTGGTAGATACCCTGTACAAAGACAGGGAGGATGGAGATGGAAGGCTAAGTTCAGGAAATGGCAAATAGGCCAGTCTGGCTTGAGGATAGAGAGTATAGAGTTCTATAAAATGCAACAATCTTACAAAGGGAAGCTAGTGGGGTGGCTAGGTTGCACAATGAATAGAGCACCAGCCCTGGAGTCAGGAGGACCTGAGTTCAAATTCAGTCTCAAACACTTAACACTTACTAGCTGAGTGACCTTGGGCAAGTCATTTAACCCCAATTGCCCTACTTTCTCCCCTTCAGAAAGACAAAAAAAACCACACACACACACATAAAAAAGGGAAGTTAATGGTCTTGAAGTTAATGGGCAAGGAGTCTGCATTTTATCCTAGAAGCAGTAGTGGGACACCAAAGGTTCTTTGAACAGTGTAATGATGATCATACTTAGTGACTGTGTGGACACTGAGGCGGAGAGGGGTATATAGACACCTGGAGCCCAATTAGGAAGCTTTTGGAACAGTCTAAAGAAGTGATGATGAGGTCCTGGATTATGTGGTAATGAGAGTGAGTAGGATGTGAAATACTGTGAACATGGAATCCATGAAGCAGCTGATTGTATATGGGGATAGAGGAGGGAAGAGAGCCAAGGTTAGAGACTGGGGTGACTGCAAGGGCAGCAGTGCTCAGCATCTGAGTGGTGAGGTCAGAAACTAAGGCCAAGGAGTGACCAAGACAGAGGCCCATTGGATGGCAGCTGTTCATCCAGTCTACCAAGTTAGCTTCACTACTTCACTGCTTAATTCAGTCCAGCTAGCTGGTGCAGCCCTGAGCCTGGAGCATGAGAGAGTCAAGTTCAAATCCAGCTCCAGATACTTACTGGCCGTGTGACCTTGGAAAAGTCATTTAATATGTTTGCTTTAGTTTCCTCTACTATAAAATGAATAACACAATAGCACACACCTCCCAGGATTGTAATAAGAATTGTGAGACCTGTTAAAGATCTGAACTTGGAAAGACCAAGGTCCCCCACTGCCTCCTGGGCCATCTCCAGACAGCTCAGGAGGTGAGAGTGAGGCTGGTGACTTTGCACAGCCCTCCCTTCCTTAAATACAATTCACTTGCATATCATGGAGTCACCTCCCTGATGTCAATGGTCTTCTTCAGGAGCAAAGGACAAACAGCAACAGCAGCAAGAATCAAATGAGATCATATTTACTAAGTACTTAGAACAGTGTCTGGCATATTAGTAGGTGCTAAATAAATGCTTTGTTATTATTATTAATTATTATTATATTAGAAAATCACTCTGAGGAAGAGAAGACTAAGAGGAAATCCTTCCTGCCTTCAAAGAATTTATATTCTACTACTGAGTCATGTTGAGCTGGCAGACCATTAAAACCACAGGACATTTCCACAAGATTTATTGTGTGGGTACACCTCCCTTCTTTGTACTTGTGAAGCCCATGATGACTTCAAGTCTTACCACAGCACCACTGATCCTGGCAGGACATATCTGCTTAAATGCAAATACAGTTTATTTATTGAGACAAAGTATTGGATGTTGAGCCAAATAACTTTAATTCAAGCCTCAGCAAGAATGTCTAATTGCCATCTGGTGACCTTGGATAAGTCACAGTGTCTCTTAGTTTTTGCTCTTCATCCATTCAGTGGGAATGTTGATACACGTAATGTCTACCTCACTGGGTTCTTTTAAGAAAAAGCTGTGTGGTAGAAAGTGTCTTGCGTACAAAACCAGACAACCTGAGTTTGAATCCTTAATTCAGTAACTTATCTGTCAATCAGTCAGCATTTATTAAGTGCCTATTGTATGCCAGGTACTGTGATAGGTAATGGAAATGCAGAGACAAAAATAATAAAGAGTCCCTGCACACAAGAACAGTATAATCTATTAAGAAATCAATATGTACCCATTTTGTTGTTGTTCAGTCATGTCTGACTCTTTGTGACCCCATTTCTTGGCAAAGATATTAGAGTGGTTTGCCCTTTCCTTCTCCAGTTTATTTTATAAATGAGAAAACTGGGACAAACAGGGTTAAGTGACTTGTCCAGGGTTACCCAGCTAGTAAGTGTCTGAAGTTAGATTTGAACTCAGGAAGATGAGTCTTCTTGACTGCAAGCCTAGGCCCAGCTCTAGTGACTGCACTACCACCTAGCTGTCTCCATGTGTACACATATAAATATATATATATATGCATATATATCATCCCCACTTTATAGAAGAAGAAAATGAGGCTCAGACAGGATGTGTATATGTATATACATATATATATCCATATAAATATATATAATCTTGCTATGTGTTCATATACATATATGCACATATACATACATATAAATATGTCCATACATGTATACATACATATATATACACATATATAAAACACATAGCAAGATTATTTCCTCAGAGGGAAGCACTCGAACCTGGGAAATCAGTATGATGCAGGTACTGATCCTAAACTAAGCTTTGGAGGAAGCTAAGAGTCACAAGTGAGGGGAGTGTGTTGAAGTAGCTGGTGGCAGAGGGGATAGAGTACTGACTTTGCAACCAGGTAGACTGCTTTGTGACCTTGGCAAGTCACTTAACTTCTATTTGCCTCAGTTGTAAAATAGAGATGATAACTTCCCAGAGTCATGAGGATAAAATGAAGTATTTGTAAGAAGTGTTGAGCACAGTGTCTGGGATAGAGCAGGTCATATAAATGCTTCTTCTCCTTCCTTTCCGGGCACTGGGATAAACTGGACAAAGGCCTGGAGGTAGGAGATGGAATGTCATTGTGGAAAATAGGTTTGACTTGGATCATAGGGAATATGAAGGGGCCTAATGTATAATCAGCACAGATTGGAATATTTAAAGATTTTCTTTGTGAGAAGAGCTTTAAATGCCAAACAGAAGAGTATTTGTTTGATGTTACAGGGTATAGGAAACCAGTGGAATTAACTGAGTCTTTAGAAACATTTCTTTGGCAGCTACATAGAGAATGGATTAGAGATGGGGATGACCTGAGGCACAGAGAACAATTAGGAAGCAGGAAGGGAGAGAGGACTTGGCCTGGGGGGTAGGGGTGGGAATGGAACTTCGAGGAAGGAGGGGTTGCCAGGTGAGAGAAGAGAAGGGGACAGATATAAAGTGCACAATCAAAAAGAAATCAGCCCACTGGATTTGGGGGTGAGGCAGAAGGAGAAGTGGAGGGTGATTGTGCGGATGGTAACCTGAATAATCTCCTCCATGAGTGACCTGCTGCAGATCACGTTGCCTTTGACGGTCTTGGTTTCTTCATCTATAAAAGGAGCTTCCAGCACCAACTCTCAGAGCCTTTTGGTTAGCTATAAAGGACCTTATTTAAAGTGTGAACTCCTCAGGGGCAGAGCCAAGTTGGCAGTAGAAACAGCACTTCCAAAGCACTCTCCCCCACACCACTTCCAAACTATGTAAAAGAGGACTCTGAACAACTTCTAGAGCTCCAGCACCCACAGAACAACACAGAGAGGCTAACCTCCCACTGAGGACAGCCTGGCAGGGAACAGCCAGCTCAGTGCTCTGGGAGCCCAGCTCAGGCCCGCATGAGCTGCGGTTTTAGCCCCAGGGCAGCCAGGCCAGCAGCCTGCTGGAGGGACCCCAGAATACCAGCAGCTGTGGTGATTCCAGAATTATCAGCACAGATATGAATAGGACAAAGTGAGAGGTTAATGCCCTATGGATTTTTGGACCAATATTTGGGGAACATGTCGGCTTCTTCCCCTGGGGGCAAGAAGCAGCTGAGGAGACAGGGCACAGACACCATTTTGCAGTTTCAGTTGCAGCTTCAGCTCCTGTCCTGCGAACTGTAGGGAGGTCCAGCGATCAGCCTTGCGGGTGTAATCACTCTTGCTTTAACCTCCCTGGATCTGGATTGCAGTCTGGGGTGGAGGTCTTAGTGTGGGTATCCAGCTTGCCAGAGTGTGTTGAGGCTTCACAGAGGCCACCCAGCTAATACCTCCGGAAGTTGTGAAGACCCCAACATTTGGGAGAGAAGTTCCCCTGTCTGGTGGCAGAGTCTTACTGTGGCAACAAGCCCAAAAGTCGAGTAAGTGAGTGGCAACATGCCTAGGCAAAGGAAACAAAATAAACAGAAAAACGCAACATTAAACTCCTATTTTGGGGGCAAAGAGGATCGAAGCATGGAACAGGAGGAGGACTGTGAGGTCAGAAATCCTGCACCAAAAGCCCCAAATAAAAATATGAGCGGATTGCAGGCCATAGAGGACCTTAAGAAGGATTTTAAAAACCAAATTAAGAGAAGTGGAGGAAAAATTGGGAAGAGAAATGAGAAGGATGCAGGAGAAGTATGAAATGAGAGTCAACAGCCTGACTAAAGTGAGGGAGGTAAAAGGCTTGGGCCATAGGAACCACAACCATTGGAAATGTAAGCCTGATTTTTCCATTTAATTCACCAATTGTTCTTCTGAAAGGGGTACCTACAGTTCAGCCTCTCTCTCACCGAGAGATCACTGATACCACATACCTCTTCAGACTACCTGAAGCTCCTTATCAAGAAATATGAGGAAATGTAGTGATTAAAATGATCATGTCTGATTACTCAAGAACTGCTAAACTCATGTCCTTCCCATAGTTACTATTTATAAAAGTAGCACTTCCTTGCCCCTGAGCTCTGCTCACCTCTTTACCAGTTAATGGTCCAAACCTCTGATCTCTGTGTTAAATGAGTTGCTTCCTAGCCTGACCTCTCTTCCTTTGGTGGGGAGGGGTATAGGGAGAAGGAGGAAGAGAGGGCAAAGGAATCTAACCTCCCCTCCTCCCTCTAATTAGGGAAGCTTGTTTGCTTTCCATCTGAGGACCAGTCAACTGAGTCAATTCTATCTATGGTATAAGGATTCATGGAGGCCCCAGATCTGTCTCTGCACAAACTCACTCATTGCTAATAGATCATTTCACCTCCAACCAGAAGCTTTAAGACTTCTGGTTGTGTTCAATGGTCAGTGGTCACGCTTTAGAGTCACATAGAAAGAGTGCCCGTGATGCCCTTAAAAGTCATAAATCATACTCCTGGCTAATGATGGTGTCTTCTATAAATGATTCATTGGTGGAATGTAAGTGTATTTTATTCCCTAATAATAATCTCTCTCTGCCAGTCCATTATAGATGGACTAAGATATGAGAAACGGGTGAGCCCATATGAAATATCACCCCTTGTATACCCAAAATGATCACTCTGACCTTAGCAATATTAATCCTAGGTCCAATTTTACTGTATATGACATATACAACCTTGGGTCCCTGGAAATATGGTTCCATATATTTTTAGATATGTATTAAGCAGGGTGTATATATGGCTTAATCATGTACATGACCATCCACACATAAATCATACCCTTGCTCCCTTAGACTTATAAGGCTGGAAGGAATGTCCAGAGGTCATCCACTTCATCCCCCTGCCTCTTGGAACGTATCCCCTAAATCATTCCAGAAAGTTTCATACATTTCCTGATGTTAAAAGAGCTCCCAGGAATAAGCCTTCTCTGTAATCTGTTCTTGCTATCTGGAAGATCCCAGTTTCTTCTTGATGAATGCTCCCTTTTCTCTTTATGTGGAGATGGAGTGGGGAGGAGCAAAGCACTGCAAACACATAGGCCTAATAGCTAGCCAATGCCCACAAGAATTGGTAAATATGTAGTCTGTGCCTCTGTTAACACCTCCATCAAATGTTGACTTGTTTTAATGGATAAGCAATGCCTTTCATCAAGGTCTGCTCTAGTGCTGAGTGGGGAATTCTTAAGTGAAATATTATGCACACACGTGCGTACGTGCGTGCGTGCGTGCGCGCGCACATGTGTGTGTGTGTGTGTGTGTGTGTGTGTGTGTGTGTGTGTGTGTAATTTTCCCTTAAGTCTATTTTGTGATGTTATTACCCTAGGACAGGGGTAGGGAACCTGCCCTAGGCCCTTAGAGTTGGTAGAACTATAGATTTGGGGTAGGTAGGACAACCTACCCAAATTTGAAATACCCCAACAGCCTCTGCTTGTACACTTCCAGGGGGCAAAGAACTCACTACCTTGCAAGGCATCGAATTTATTCTGAGGCAGCTTTAATAGTTAGAAAACCCTTCCTATTGTACCCTACATGTGGATAGTATTATATGGTAGATCCAGTGTTTTAGAGATATTGTCTCATGCAATATTCACAGCCTCAATGGACAGGTAGAGCAGGGATTATCATCCCCACTTTATAGAAGAAGAAAATGAGATCCAGAGAGGTTATGACTTGCTTAAGTTCATATAGCCATAAGTGGAAGCACCAGGACTCCTACCTAGGAATGTGGTGCATCAAATAGAGTGCTAGGTCTGAAGTCAGGAATCCCTGAGTTCAAACCCAGCCTCAGACACTTACTAGGTGTGTGACCCTGGGCAAGGCACTTAACCTCTGCTTGCCTTTACAGTTTCCTCAAGTGTAAAATGGGGACAATAGCCTCAGGAAGACCAAATGAGGTAATATTGTAAAGTGCTTAGGCACAGTGAGTGGAAAATAGTAGGTGCTATATAAATACTTATTTCTTTCCTTCTGACTCTAAAATTTTGTTCTACTATTCCAAACCCCACACCCTCATTGTATTTTTTTGTATGAATCTTGTAATTTCATTGACATAAGGAACTCCCAGTTAGGAAAACTACCTCTATAAACAGAGGCTACAACTCACACCTGACCTGTAATTTATTGTTTTAGCACATTGCCTGGGGAACTTGGCATTTAATTTAACTTGCCTAGTTCATAATAGCCACCAAATGTCAGAAACTAAGTCTTCTGAATTTTGAGGTAAGTTCTCTATTCACTAACCAAGCTATGTTTAGGTTGTTAATTTTTTTCCATTGACAGGCATTTATTTTCTCTCCCTCAGAGAGATAGAAGACCGTGACAGAGAGACAGAGACAGAGAAACCATTGTAACAAATATGAGTAGTGAAATAAAATAAATGCCTACACTGGCCATGTCCAAAAATGTATGTCTCATTCTACATGTGGAATCCATCTTGGTCTGGAGAGTTCTCCATCATTGATCTCCTAGAACAATGATTGGTGACTGTGTAGATTAGAGTTAGTAATCATTCAAAGTTGTTCGTTTTTAAAATGTCATTAATTGTATAAATTGTTCTCTTGGTTCTGCTCACTTCATTCTGTATCAGTTCATACAAGTCTTCCCAGGTTTCCCTGAAGCCATCCTGTGGCTTGACACATTAATATTCCATTATATTCACATACCATAATTTGTTCAGCTATTTCTCAGTTGAAAACCACTTTTCTCTTTTTCCTAAATGATATTTTATTCTTTCCAATTACATATAAAAAGAACTTTTAGCAATTATTTTTTGAAATTTTGAGTATCAAATTCTTTCCCTTCTCCCCTCCCCCCCCCACACCAGATGGTAAGCAATTTGATGTAGGTTATACATGTGTAATCATGTAAAACATATTTCCCTATTAGTCATATTATGAAACAAAAATAGACACCCTCCAAAATCATGAAAAAAATAAAGTGAAACATAGTATGCTTTGATCTCTATTCAGATTTCATCAGTTCTTTCTCTGGAGGTGGACAGCATTTTTCATCATGAGTCCTTTGGGATTGTCTTGAATCATTTTATTGCTGAGAATGCTGTTACTGTGTATAACATTTTCCTGGTTCTATTCATTTCGCTTTGCATCAGCTCATATAAGTCTTTCCAGGTTTGTTTGTTTTTTTCTGAAAGCATCCTGCTCATCATTTGTCATAGCACAATAGTATTCTAACACAATCACATGCCACAATTTGTTCAGCCATTCCGCAGTTGATGGGCATCCCCTCAATTCCCAATTCTTTGCTGCCACAAAAAGAATTGCTAAAATATTTTTGTACAAATAGGTCTTTCCCCCCTTCTCTTTTTTTATCTCTTTGGGATACAGACCTAGTATTGCTTGAAAAACACTTTTCTGTGTTAAAAGTCTTTAACAGAAGAACAAGGAGAAGATTATACACAGTAACAGCAACATTGTGTGATGAGTGACTTTGATAGATTTAGCTCTTCTCAGCAATGCAAGGACCTAAAACAACTCCAAAAGACCCATGATGGAAAATGCCATCCACATCCAGAGAAAGAAATATGGAGTCTGAATGCAGATCAAAGCAGACTATTTGCTTTTTGTTTTGTTTTTTCTTTCTTATGATTGCTCCCATTCACTCTAATTCTTCTATATAACATGACTAATGTGAAAATATACTTAATAAGAATGTATATGTAGAGTCTATATCAGATTGCATGCTGTTTTGGTGAGAGGAAAGGGGGGAGGAGGCAGAGAAAATTCAAAACATGGAAATGAATGTTAAAAACTAAAAATAAATAATTTTAAAATAGAGTTACCAAAAATATTTTAATCCAAACAAATAAATCCAAGTCTCTAGCAGGACAATTAGACAAGCAAAATCATCCGTTCTTTTATTCAACAGCTGTTGTTGAATGTGTGCAGTATGTAGTACGTAGATTGGTGTTAAGTAGAAGATGATTATAAGTTTAGATATGACCACTCCCACCCTTAGAAAGTTTAGAGTCTTAAGAAGAATAAAACATAAATGCAGATAGCTATAATACCTATAAAGTACATTAGAGATTGCAAAAAAAAAAAAACGAATGCTAAGGAGCTTCATATAAAGAACTGAAAAGGACTTGAGAATTTATCTAGACCAAAGCTTCTTAACCCTTTTGTCATGGATCCCTTTGAAAGTCAAGCGAATAATGCTTTTAAAATAAAATAGGATCATAAAGAAAATTAGAGTGAAATTAGAGTTATCAAAATATTTTAATTCACCAAACCCAGATTAACAACTCCTGATAACCCCCTGATTTTATAAGTAAAAGAACTGAAGTTCACAGAATATAAGTGACAGTTAATAGAGTAAGTAGCAGAGCCAGAATGCAAACTAGGTTCTTTGATTTCAAATATAGTTGACCCAGAAGCAATAGGGAGCCACTGGAATTTATTGGGGAAGGGGACCTGGGTTATTCCTGTGCTTTAGGGAAATCACCACATGGAAGACCCTGCATGGAGCATGAATTGCAATGGGAAGAGACTATATGCAGAAAAACCAATTACAAAGCTATTGCAATAGTCCAGATGAAGAGGACCTGAATTAGGGTAGTGGCTTCTGGAGTGGAAGAAAGGAGTTTTATATGAAAGGTGTTCTAGAGAAAGAAATTACAAGGTCATTACGGGATAACCTATGGATCGGCATAATCACTCCTTAGAGTACAAGGAAGTGCTTCCTTCCAGTTGGTGCAGCTTTCCCTCCTAAAAGAGGCTCAGTATTACTGAGTATTACTCAGTATTACTTGGCTAAAAATTTATTCAGGAGTCCTTCCCCTTTCCTTCCCTCTCCCTCTTAGCCCTTGATCCTCCTGCCTGTAGAGGTTAGTCTTCTCCTAAACCTTTCTATCCTTTGTCTTCTTTCACGACTCTTCCTTCTCTTCTGTCCATGTGAGAAGTAAGACCCTTACGTGTGGGTACTCTGCTCAAAGAAATATAAATTTTAATCACTTATATTTCACAAGGTATCTTAGGGTTTGGGGACTAGATTATTTTCTTCCCTATTTAGCTATTCCATCATTGTTTTGTTTTTTAAACTGGGACAATTAACTCTTTTGTCTTATGTAGCTTTCATTTGTGATTTCTTGAAATATAGCTCTGAAATTCCAGGCTTTGATAAAGGCCATTGGAACTCAAGTGTAGCTACTTGACTGCCTTTAAACCCAAATCCTTCTGGCTCTCACAGACTGGCCAATAATAGGCCCTAGTCCAAGCCTCACTACTCATTGTCTGAGTTTTGATGGCTCAGAGCAAGTATAAATAGCAGTTGTTTCTGTTCTGGTCAGAAACTCAGAGGGTCTTCTCCTCCCTGACTGATTCTTTTGTGAGGGCAAACTAGGCCATCTTTTACCTCAATTCTTATGTAGCCTTTAACTACTGAATGGGCATTGCCTCAAACTGAGACATGGGAAAGACCTGAGCTTAAAAAGGCCAAGGTCTCCCACTGCATCCTGGGCCTTCTCCAGTCGTCCTGACCTATGTCTTGCCATGGACGCTGATGATTCTGGAGCAGGAGAGAATGGGGCTGATGACTTTGCCCAGCTCTGTCTTACTAAATCCAATTCACTTGCAAGTCAAGACATCACCCTCCTGATGTCATTGGTCTTCTTCAAGAATGAAGGAGGAACAGCAACAAACAATCTTTAAGGAAGACTTCTGCTTTCTCATAGCCTGGGGAGTAGATACATGCATGTCTCTAAGCTTTTTGCCTTCTTCTGCAAGGCAGAGATCAACTAATACTTTGGTATAGATAGGTGTTATTTGCTATTTCAGAAACCCAAACATTGTGCGCTCTCTATCCAGGCCATTGAAAAATCCCTTTGTTTTCTTTCTGGTGACTCTCTTGGCTAACTCTCATAACTACCCACCGAAGCCATCTGCCTTTTTCCCATGGCCATTCACTGAGCTGGGGATCCTAAAGGAGGCTTCACTTACTTATAGGCTCCTTTCCCTCCCTCTAGCATTATCTCCTCAGGTGCATGTTATAGCACAAACAGAAGCAAACAAATTCAATTATCCTATTAGATACCATTACCCACTTTATTTTCCCTTTTTGTCTATAGCTATCTCCTTGTAGTTCCCTGGCTGCCTGGCTCTCGGTCTCTGGCATGAAACAAAGGGTGGTCATTTATCACTGGAGATACAGGAGAGAGCTTGGAAAGCACAGTCTTTCCACTGCCTACTTATCCTGGGGACTAAGACTTTTTATATGGCATTGTTCTCATGGGTGATCTAGTCCTTTTGGGGGGGGAGGGCAATTGGGGTTAAGTGACCGATGTCACACAGCTAAGGGTGATCTAGTCTTAAAGCAATTACATCTGCTGGAGCTAGTCTAGGTTAGTGACATACCCTAATCATGCTCATTTTCAGTATCTTAGATGGGGGAGGGGAGCAGAGATGTCATCTCTCCTAGCTGATGAAACAGCTTTAAAATTAAGCCTTATGAGCTCATTCATCATAAATTTGTGCTGATGGTGCATCTTAACTCTTCAAATGTAGTAATAGCACTACCATTCACATACTATATAACATGTCTGCAAATTTTAAATTTGGTAGATTTTTAAAGTCAACACTAAGCAGTGGTGTGCTGGTAAATGTTTAACAACCAGGTATCTGAAAACTGTTCATACACTTTGAAGTTTAATCTGCATTATTAACATTTTCTCCATCACTTTCTTCAGTTGGGATCATCAACAAACAATAAATCAAGTCCTTATTTGTAGGATTTGCCAATTTCCAAAGTATGAATACTCATAATGAAAATTTAATGATCTGCTCTAGCAAGCAGATAGGAACTCCCCCACACCCCTGACTAAAATAGACTGAGTTTTGATATCTAACTCAATTTTTTTTTGTTTAATGTCTTTTTCAGTTGTCTCTAATTTTGTGACCCCATTTGGGGTTTTCTTGGTAAAGAATGGTTTGCTATTTCCTTCTCTAGCTCACTTTACAGATGAGGAAACTGAGATAAACTGGGTTAAGTAACTTGCCCAGGGTCAGACAACTAGTAAGCCTGAGGCCAGATGTGAACTCATAAAGAGGAGTCTTCCTGACTCCAGGCCTAGCACTCTAACCACTGAA
This sequence comes from Gymnobelideus leadbeateri, assembly GCA_011680675.1. NCBI lineage: Eukaryota > Metazoa > Chordata > Mammalia > Diprotodontia > Petauridae > Gymnobelideus > Gymnobelideus leadbeateri. The sequence goes on along the minus strand of WOXC01007952.1, from coordinate 213,793 downwards.
ACACCTCACATAGAGACCATATCTCTAACTAAACTTATTTTTGCTCTTTAACAGCCCAGGACTCTTGGGGCATTGAGAGATCACCCACACTGTAAAATATGATGTGATAGTATTTATTCAGTATTATATAACAAACTATAATAAAATGTCTTTCAATCATTGAAAATCAATATTTTAATTAAGTATAATTAGACTGTGTGCCATATAAAAAAATAGGTGATTTAAGTTGGAAATACTTTTAATTCAGTAGACCTGTTTCAGTTTTGCCTTTGGCTAGCTAGGCTAAAACATGCTGGTTAACAAATAAGAATGCATGCCAACCACATTTTCTTTTTCAAAATATGCTATAGGTTAAAGTCATATGAAACTATTAGGTAGAACTTTCCCCATTATTTAGTAAATTAATAATGTTGATTCCAAGTGTTTTCACTGGCTGTCCCCTAGTCCTACCTATTTCCAACTCCTGACTTCCCCTCCACCTCTCCTCTTTCCCCTCCTCCTCCTCTTCCTCCTCCTTCCCCCTTCCCCTTCCCTTCCTCCTTCCTCTTTCCCTTTTCTTCCTCCCCCTCCCCTTCTCCTTCCTCTTTCCCTCTCCCTCCTCCCTCTTCCCTTTCCTTTCCCCTTCCCCTTAAGTCCCACCCTTTACAAGTCTTCCTTAATCATAGTGCCTTTCCTCTTAGACTACCCCCCAATATATCCTGTATATAACTTACTTTTACATAGTAGTTTGCATATTGTCTTCTCCATTATACTGTGAGCTCCTTGAGAGCAAGGACTGGTTTTTGTTAATGTTTGTTTGTTTTTGTCTTGCTTTGTATCCCCAGTGCTTAACACTGCACCTGCCATATAGTAGTCATTTAATAAATACTAAATGAATAACTGATGTTAAAATAAATAAATCTTTCAGGATATTGCCTCAGAGAGGGCTACCTTTGATTAAAAAGAAAAGTCAGACTAGACTAACTTAATTAATATGAAGCCTCTTCAAATGTTTTAAAAGAAACAGACAAGTGTGCTAATTTGTTTATAATTATGAGCAAAATTCAGAAAACATTTAATTAAATACAAAATTGCCTCAGCTACATCATTCTTTATTAGGGCTGTTGAGCAAAATTTTTAAAGTCATTCATGATCAAAGTTTTTTGTTTGATGAAACTAATTTAAATAGGGTATATGTAAAAAAAAAGATAATCTCATCATGAAACAGCTCACTTTTTTAATAATAAGACAACAACTATTAGTTTTTGGTAGCTTTTTTGAAATAGGCTATAATGTCTGCCCTTTCTCCCTTTTTTTTTAAAGTTTGAGATTTATTTGTTTATTTTGCTCCCCCTTTTTTTGGAGGGGGAGGGCAGGGCAATTGGGGTTAAGTGACTTGCCCATGGTCACAAAGCTAGTAAGTACAGTAAGTGTCTGAGGTCAGATTTGAACTCAGGTCCCCCTGACTCCAGGGCTGGTGCTCTATTCACTGCACCACCTAGCCACCACCTAGCCACCCCCTTTCTCCCTTCTTTGAATGCTAGTGAAGATCATATTTGCTCCAGTGATATACTTCTTGGCATTTTCCAACTATTCCCCCCATGCCTCTTCTCCCCAGATGATGCTGTTTCTTTAGTTGGCATCTGTGTAAGAGAATCTTGAAGCCTGACCAGTGCTTTTAGCCAAAGAGTTCAGGTCTAGGCTTATGCTCACCTAGGAATCTTCTTGCCCTTCTCAGTGTCCCCCCTTGTGAATCTGGCTCTCCCTTCTCTTTCACTCCTGGCCTCAGGCTTATTTCTTTTCACATCAGGATTGTTTCCCCTTCCAGGCAAAACAGCTCATGGGATACTAGTGATCCAACCCGAAGGATCAGAATACATAAGGGTTTCCCTCGGTCATTGAACTAAACTCAGGCCTCAGTGGGGACAAAGGCCCTAACACAATGCTCAAAATCAACTCAATTCAATGAGCAACTATCCCAGGCCCTGAGCCTGCAAAGGCAAAACCAGAAACAGTCCCTAACTTCAAGGAGCATATGGTCTGCTGGGGGTGGGGGGTGGGGAGAGAGGGATGCAACATTTAAGCAAATGAATAAATGCATTCCCAAACAGTCCTACTTCCTTTCTCCTCCATTTATGCTTAAAGGGTCCTTAAATTCAGAGCTGAGAGGATCTCATTTAAAGCAACGGCTTCATTTTACAGATGAGGAAACAGCCCTTCTCTAAGGTCACATGGGCAGGGTGCAGCAGAGCCGGAGTCAAACCAGGTCCTTGGACCATAAATGCATTAGATTGAATAGTGATGGAAGAATAGACCTTAAGTCGGGAAGACTTGAATTCAAATCCTGTCTCAGAGCTTACTAGCTATTTGACTCTAAACAAGTTACTAAACCTTTCCTAGCCTCAATTTCCTCACCTGTAAAATATGGAAAATCATAGCAACCACTTTGCAGGATTTTTCTGAGGACCTAATACAATACATGTAAAGTATTTTGCAAACATTAACATCTTTTTTTTGCAGGGCAATTGGGGTTAAGTGACCTGCCCAAAGTCACACGGCTAGTTTTTGTGTTGTGTCTGAGGCTGGATTTGAACTCAGGTCCTCCCAACTCCGGGGGGAGGAGGGCAGTGCTCTATTCACTGCTCCACCTAGCCTCTCCTTTAACATCTTTTAATATAAATGTTAGCTATTGTTATTTTTATTTTTATACCAATGTGCCATATTTCTCCATCACTGCCAGCTGGAGGTGCTCTAGACAGAGACAAATGGGATAGACTTAGATCATGCCCTGGAGACTTTATTTTTTCCTTCCAGAGGTCAGCTAGGGTTGTAGCCCTACCAGGAACTTAACCTGCCTTCTGTCTCTATCTTAGTCCCTGGGAAACCCAGGGCATCTGGCTGTGGGAGGAATGAATCATCATCTCTCCAACTCCAGCTTGTTGGAGCAATGGGAATGGGGGGAGGAGATTGGGTAGAAAGTCCCATAATCAGAGACACCCCCCTCTCCCACCATCACTGCTAAATCATGACATAAAATCATAGCATTTTATATTTGGAAGAGACCATATAAAGGTCATATATAGCAAGGCACCTTTTTGTCTGCCTTTTGTGTCAGTTTGATAAAGCCTATAGACCCTTTCTCAGAATAATGCTTTGAAACACATGAAATAAAATGTTAAGATTACAAAGGAAACCAATAATATTGAAATAAAATTAACCAAAAAATTTTAAATCCACACACCCCAAGTTAATAACCAAGTTAAAATAACCAAGTTAATAATTCTTGGTCTGATGATTACTCTCAACTTATGATATAGAAATTGGGGCCCAGAAAGGTAGAGGTTCCTCACAGAGTTCACATGGGGCCCAGGCTACCTTACTCCCAATCTATTACTCCAGAGGTCTATATTATCCAGCCCTAGACTCCATACCTTTAACTAACTGTACACACCTAGGTTTTAGGAAATCACCATGGAAAGAGGAAGGAGTGGAAAAGTGGGAATGGTCCCAGGTCCTGAATCACCTGGAATTCCTGGAAGGGAGACACCCAGGAAACGAGTGTGAAAACCATTTCAAATGAAAAAAAAAATGCCCTTTAAGGAGACTTGATACGATACAGGATCTGGGGATCCTTCCAACAGCACCTGGGTCTACAGAGATGGAACAGGAATGGAAGGGAAATTACAGGCAGCCATGGCATGGATTTGCATTTATGCAAATGAGGCCTCCCCCAGCTGTCCTGAAGCTGCTTGTGCCAAGGGGCAGCTGTGAGGGCCAGGCTCAGCTACAGAGGCCTGCTTTTGTCTTTCCATCCTGCCCTTGGAAAAGTGAAACAGGAGAAAAGAGAAAGGAAGGGCTTTAAATAGCTCCATACCCCAACTGCTGACAATAAAAGTCATATTCGTAATAATGCTCCTAGAGTCCAGAGGGGAAGAGCAAAGAGCATTAACACCCTCAGGTCAGGAGCTAAGAGATTTCCCCCTCCCTCTCTTCCCTTCCTTTCTACTTCTCCCTTTCAAAAGCAAACCCGGGGATTCAGAAATGCCAACCTACTGATCAGGATGCCAGCAGATTGGCCGTGGGCAGGGTTTTCCACAGTGTGCTGTGTCCGCATCAGCTGCTGTGTCTGCTAGTCCTCAATAATTCCCCTTCCCCTGTTCCCCTGAAAGCAAGCTGCTTTCTCTCTCCACACTCCCATCTTCTTGTTCTCAAAGGAGATCTAGGTAAAGAGTGATGGGTAACTAGGTAAAGAGTGATGGAAAGAAGTAGAGGGGTTCTGAACCTGGAGTCTGTGAACTTTTAAAAAATCCTTATTTTTTAAATTAACTATATTTTAATATATTTATATATCTATTTTAAATAAACTACATATAACTATATTTTAAATAAATTCATATAACTATATTTATATATTTATTTTAAATATATAACTATATTTATTTTAAATAACTATATAACTATATATTTATTTTAAATAACTATATAACTATATATTTATTTTACACAAATATATAACCATATTTATATTATTTTAATATTACATTTACATATTTTAATATATGTTATTGATTTATATTTTATACTAATATGTTTATATTTTAAATATATTTTATTTTAAATAAACTCTTTTAAATAACTACATTTATATGTTTTAATGTACTTATTTTAAATAAATTCTACATAACTATTTTTTATTTATTTAAAATAAACTATAGATAACCATATTTATTTTTGGAGGGGGGAAGGCAAGACAACTGGAGTTAAGTGACTTGCCCAAGGTCACACAGCTAGTGTCTGAGGCCAAATTTGAACTCAGACCCTCCTGACTCCAGAGCAGGTCATCTATTCACTGTGCCACCTACCTACCCCAACCACATTTCAATATAACTGGTTTCTTTTGTAATCCTATATATTTCATCTCATGCTTTAAAAACTTATTCTGAGGAGTCCATAGATTTTGTCATACTGCCCAACAATGTCCATGACGCACAAAAGACTCAGGTCAATTAATCAATAAGCATTTATTAAGCAAGTTTGGGAGAGAGAGGATGAATTCAGGTTTAGTGAGGTTGAGTTTGATGTGAGATTAGGACCTTCAGTAACCAAGTACTAAGATAAAAAAGACAAGAATAAAACCATCCTAGCTCTCAAACACCTTACATGTATTTTGGTGCCTGTTACACTATGCACATATAAGAATAGATAAAATAAGCACCACATAATTTGGGAGGATTCCCCACATACTAGGATCAGGGGGCACATGGTGTCCCATATTTGATAGATTTCTGTACTGAGGTTTGAATTCCTGTTTGTCTAGGTTACTTTTAATTCTCTCTATGAAATTATTTTGAAGAGTTTCCTTAGACAAGTCACCTTAACCTCTCTGGGCTTCAGTTTTCTCTGCTGTAAGATGAAAAAAGCTGGAACTAGATAGACCCCTGATACCCTTTCCAATCTTTGATTTCTATGATGCTGACTTAAGATGAGGATTGGGGTAGGACAGTGGGAAAGCCTGATATTCTAACCTAAAATGAGCCTGAGACCAGATAGCACAATCTGAGTAGGCAACTAAGGATGTAAATTATACGCAAATAAAGGTTGAACCTCAGATTTATGTAAATAATATGCAAATAAAGGCTCAGACTTCTAACCCTTATACTCATTACTCAGGGCATTTCAATTCAGTTGCACCAACTTTTTCTAAGTGTTTTCTGTAGACAAGATGCTGTATGGGTGCTAAAGATACAAAGATGAAAAATGACCCACATTTTATTTATAGAGGATATGATCAACAAATTAATATAAATGGTAGGGAGTGAAGGGGCAGCTAGATGGTGGTGGATGGAGCCCAGGGCTTCAAATTAGGTAGACTCGTCTTCATGAGTTCAAATCTGGTCTCAGACACTACCTGTGTGACCCTGGACAACTCACTTTATCCTGTTTGCCTCAGTTTCCTCATCTGTAAAATGAGCCAGAGAAGGAAATGAAAAACTACTCTAGTATCTTTGCCAAGAAAACTCCAAATGGAGTCATGAAGGGTCAGATATGACTGAACAACAATAATCACAATGATGTGGGTAAAAAAGAAGAGAAAAGAATGGAGATGTTGTGTAGAAGTCTCAGCAGAAGTTTCCAACTTATTAAATAAGAAGGATAAGTTTTCAAGTCTGAGTAACTGGTGGGATGGTGAAACCACTAACAGAAATGGAAAGGGTGGGAGCGGGGCAAATTTGGGGGAGAGGGAATGAATTCAGGTTTAAGAAAGTTGAGTCTGATGTGAAAATAGGTTTCTGAGTGAAAAAAATTCCAAGTGGTAACCACAAATTTTAAATAGATTTTATTTTAAGCCCCTCTTTAGACTTGTCCTAACAGAATGTCTTGGGCAATATTGTCTGAACTTCCACATTTCCTTCAGATGGTACAGGGAATATTTCATGAAATCTCATGGTCTCCATAAATAAATACTTATTGAATGAATGAGGAGAGTAATTTCTTATCCAGGTATGGATTGGACAAGCTGTTCTTTGAAATCCCTTCCAAATCTGAGATTGTATCATTCAGTGATTTCTAGGGGTACTGTGGAAAGAAATCAGGTGGAAATTAGACAGTTCACTACTTAGGTAGTATGTTTTCTCTTCTTAAAAGTCTTTGAGCAGAGACTGGATGACCTCTTTTGTGCATGTATTGGAATAAATATGTTCTGAGATCCCAGCCAACCCTCAAATTCTGTGATTCTGTGAGAAGAATTCAAGATTATGATCACTTCAAGGGTCAGTCAACCAACAGGATGAACAAATAGCAGTTGCTTGTACCTTTCTTACTCCCTCCATAACTTAGCCATACTTCAGGTCACTTGTCTCTCTAGTACCAACTTAGAATGGGAAGAACTGCATAAAATGAAACTATTTTGTTTGGTGTGGAAATGAAGGGGAAAAACCTACCCTGGGAAAAGCAGTTCAAATCAGTGTCCCATGAAATAACAAACCTGTATATCACAGCACAGGTCAAGTTAGCTTCCTTGACTTCCTTCAAGACACAGCTCCAAAGTGACCTTCTATAGAAGACTTCTCCCAGGCCTTCGAAATGCTAAAGCTGGGGCAACTAGGTGGACCAGCAAATAGAGCACTGGTCTTGGAGTCAGGAGGACCTGAGTTCAAATACAACCTCAGACACTTAACACAAAATTAGCTCTGTGTATGTCACCTTGGGCAAGTCACTTAACCCCAATTGCCCTAACTTTCCCCCTCCAAAAAGAAAAAAAAAACCTGAAATGCTAAAGCCTTCCCCTCTAATAATGTTGTTGTGGTTGTTCAGTCATGATGAGTTCTTTGTGATACCATTTAGGGTTTTCTTGACAAAGATGATGGAGTGGTTTACCTTTTCCTTCTCCAGCTCATTTTACAGATGAGGAAACTGAAGCAAGTAGGGTTAATTGACTTGCACAGGGTCACACAGATAGTGGCTGAGGCCAGATTTGAACTCGTGAGGATGAGTCTTCCTGACTCCGGATCCAGCACTCTACTCACTGTGGCATCTCACTGCCCCTTCCCTCTAATATTACCTAGTTTAGGTATTAGTACTGTATTTGTATCATAAAAAGAATTTGTGAGGACTTCTTCCCCTCTTTCCCCAAATAGTCTATATAGTATTGGAATTAATTGTTCTTTAAATGTTTGATAGACTTCACTTGTAAATCCATCTAGCCCTGGAGATTTTTTCCTCTTGAGTTCATTGATAATTTGTTGAATTTCTTTTTCTGAGATGAGGTTATTTAAGGATTTCACTTCCTCTTCTGTGAATCTGGGCAATTTATATTTTTGTAAATATTCATCCATTTCACTAAGATTGTCAAATTTATTGGCATACAGTTGGGCAAAATAGTTTCTAATTATTATTTCCATTTCCTCTTCATTGGTGGTGAATTCATCCTTTTCATTTTTGATACTGGTAACTTGGTTTTCTTATTTCTTTCTTTTTTTCTTTTTTATTTTTTTTAGTTTACATCATACATTTCCACAAGAATTTTTTTTGCTTTTTAGAGGGCAATTGGGGTTAAGTGACTTGCCCAAGGTTACACAGCTATTTTTTGTGTTAAGTGTCTGAGGCCAGATCCAAACCCAGGTCCTCCTGACTCCAGGGCCAAAGCTCTATTCACTGCAACACCTAGCCACCCCAATTTCCACAAGATTTTGAGTTACAAATTTTCACCCCATTTTCCCCCTACTCACCACCCCAAAACAGTGATCCCACAGTATATCCCCTACCCTAATCTGCTCTCTCCCATATCTTCCCTCACACCTCCTCCAACTTTCCAGTAGGGCATGGTGGATCTCTATGCCCCAGTGCCTGTATATCTTATTTCCCAGTTAAATGTAAATTAATAATAATTACATATATAAACATTTGATTTTAAAACTTTGAATTCCAGATTCTTTCCCTTTCTCCCTCATCACCCACCCACTGGGAAGATAAGCAATTCAATATAAGTTGTACATGTGTAGCTATGCAAAACATTTCCATAGTGGATATATTGTGAAGGCTGACTGTATTTCCCTCCATCCTATCCCCTCCCACTTGTTCTATTCTCTACTTTGATCCTGTCCCTTTCCAAAAGTGGGTGCTTCCAACTTCCCTCCACTCAAGTCTGCCCTCCCTTCCATTATCTCCCTTCTCATCCCCTTCCCCCCCCTACTCTCCCATAGGGCGAGATACCCTATTTAGTGTGTATGTCATTCCCTCCCTAAGCCAAATTCAATGAAAATAAGGTTGACCCATTCCCTTTTGCCTTCCTGTTCTTCCCCTCCATTGTATTGAGATAATTTACCCCATTCTGTCTCTCCCTATCTCTTCTCATTATATTCCTCTCTCACCTCTCAAATTCACCTTATAAGTATTATCCCTTCCTGTTTAATTGGTCCTCTGCCGTCTTCTATGTACACATATATACACGCACTCACATATGTATTCATCCACCTATATACTCCTATATAGACATACTATGAGAATATTCTCATACTGAGAAAAGTTTCATCAGCTACAATTATCGTTTTTCCATGTAGGGATGTAAATAGTTCAACTTTGATAAGTTCCTTATGATTTCTTTTCTCTGTTTACTTTCTCATGCTTCTCTTGCTTCTTATATCTGAATGTCAAATTTTCTATTTAACTCTGGTTGTTTCATCAAGAATACTTGAAAGTCCTCTACTTCACGGAATGATCATATTTTCCCCTGAAATATGATACTCAGTTTTGCTGGGTTTCTTGGTTTTAATCCCAGCTCCTTTGACCTCCAGAATATCATAGTCCAAGCCCTTCAACCCTTCAGGGTAGAAGCTGCCATATCCTGTGTTATGCTGATTGTGTTTCCACAATATTGAAATTGTTTCTTCCTGGCTGCTTATATTTTTCTCCTTGATCTGGGAACTCTGGAACCTGGCTATAATATTCCTAGGAGTTTTCCTTTGGGGATCTTTTCAGGAGGTGACTGGTGGATTCTTTCAATCTCTATTTTGCCTTCTGGTTCTAAAACATCAGGGCAATTTTCCTTGAGAATTTCTTGAAGGATGATTTCTAAGTTCTTTTTTTGTTCATGGCTTTCAGGTAGTCCAATAATTTTTAAATTATCTCTCCTGGATCTATTTTCCAGGACAGTGGTTTTTCCAATAAGATATTTCACATTGCCTTCTAGTTCTTCATTTGTTTGGATCTGTTTAATAGTTTCTTGATTTCTCATAAAGTCACTAGCTTCCATTTGCTCCAAAAGCTTCATTAAGCTTTTGAAATTCTTTTTCCATCTAGCAAATTCAGCTTTTTAAGGCATTCTTCTCCTCATTGCCTTTTTGAGCCTCTTTTGCCATTTGAGTTAGTCTATTTTTAAGGTGTGATTTTCTTCAGTCAGGTTGTTGACTCTCATTTCACAATTTTCATGCATCATTCTCATTTCTCTTCCCAATTTTTCCTCCACTCCCCTTATTTGGTTTTCAAAATCCTTCTTAAGCTCCTCTATGGCCTGTAACCAGCTCATATTTTTCTTAGAAGCTTTTGGTGCCGGAGTTCTGACTTTCTTGACTTCCTCCTGTTCCATGCTTTGATCCTTTTTGTCCCCAAAATAGGAGGCTAATGTTGAATTGCTCTCCTTGCTTTGCTTCCTTTGCTTGCTCATGTTGCCACTCAATTACTTGAATTTAGAGGTTTTTGCCACAGTAGTACTCTGCTACCAGAGAGGGGAGCTTTGTCCCAAATCGCTGGGGTGTTCTCAGCTGCTGGAGCTATTAGTTGGCTGTCCTCTCTGAAGCCTCCACTGGCTCTGGCAAACTGGTCATGCATACCAGGACCTCCACCCTAGACAACCATCCAGATCCAAGCAGGTTATAGCAAGCACAATTACCCCTCAGACTTGTTGCTTGGTCCCCCTAGAATCTACAGGCCAGGAGCCGAAGCTACCATATGGCAGCAGCTGCATGGCTGTGGTGCCTCAGAGGCTTCTCCCTCCAGGGGGGAAAGGCCAGACCACACTCCTGAACTCCCAAACTCCTGGTTCCCAAAGTCCACACTACACTGACCTCTCACTTTGTCCTTAACATCTATGGGTTGATAATTCTGGAAATCACCACAGCTGCTAGTAATCTGAAGTCCCTCCAGCTGGTGGCTGGTTGTGGCCTCCCTGAGGCTAAAACCTCCAGCTCATGTGGGGCTGAGCTCAGCTCCCAGAGCACTGTGCTGGCCCCTTCTTGCCTGCCTGCCAAACTGTCTTCAGTAGGAAGTTAGATTCTCTCTAGATAGAAGGGAGAGAAGATCAAGGGAGGTGATGGTCGAAAGCCAAACTCTTTTTAGGAAGGAAAGGTGAAAGGAGAAATAAAAGCATAAATGGGAGAGGAAGGGGAAATAGGATGGAAAGAAAGACATAGATAGTAATCATGTAGCTCCAAAGTTTGTTTAGATTCATTTTTTACATGAATTGGAGGAGGTGGAAGCAGGAGCCATGTGGAAGTCCTGTTTCTATTCTGCCATTTTGACTCCCTTTCTTTTTTTTTAAATCAAATTAACCAGAGTTTTATCTATTTTCTTGTTTTTTTTTCCATAAAACCAGCTCTTAGTTTTATTTACTAGTTCAATAGTTTTCTTAATTTCAATTTTACTAATCTCTCCTTTGGTTTTCATTTGTTCTAGTTTGGTGTTTAAATGGGGATGTTTAATTTGTTCTTTTTCTAGCTTTTTTAGTTGCTTGTCCAATTCATTGATCTCTTCTTTCTCCATTTTATTCATATGAACATTTAGAGTTATAACACTTCCCCTAAGAACCACTTTCACTGTATCTCATAAATTTTGTTATATTGTCTCTTTATTGTAATTCTCTAGGATGAAGTTATTGATTGTTTCTATGATTTGTTGTTTGACCCACTCATTCTTTAGTTTCCAATTAACTTTTAGTCTATCTTTCCATGGCCCCTTCTTACATATGATTTTCATTACATCATGATCTGAAAATGTTGCATTTAATATTTCTGCTTTTCTACATTGGATTGTGGGGTTTTTATGCCCTAGTACATGGTCAGTTTTTGTGTAGGTCTCATGCATCTCTGAGAAAAAGGTATATTCCTTTCTATTCCCATTCAATTTTCTCCAGAGTTCTACCATATCTAACTTTTCTAAAATTCTATTCACCTCCTTAGCTTCTTTCTTGTTTATTTTGTGGTTAGATGTTTCTAATTCAGACAGGGGGAGGTTGAGGTCCCCCACTAATATAGTTTTTCTGTCTGTTTCTCCCTGTAATTCCCTTAACTTCTCCTCCAAGAATTTGGATGGTATACCACTTGTTACATATATATTGAGAAATGATATTACTTCATTGTCAATGGTGTCTTTTAGCAGCACATAGTTTCCTTCCTTATCTCTTTTAATTAGATCTATTTTTGTTTTTGTGTTGTCTGAGATTAGGATTGCTACCCCTGCTTTTTTTACTTCAGCTGAAGCATAATATATTCTATTCCAGCCTTTTACCTTTACTTATATGTATCCCCATGTTTCAAATATGTTTCTTGTAAGCAACATGTTGTAGGATTATGGTTTTTAATCTATTCTGCTATCCACTTCCACTTTATGGTAGAGTTCATCCCATTCATATTCACAATCATGATTACTATATCTATGTCTTTCTTTCTATCCTATTTCCCCTTCCTCCCCCATTTATGCTTTTATTTCTCCTTTCTCCCTTTCCCTCCTCAAAAAAGTTTGGCTTTTGACCATTACCTTCCTTGATCTTCTCTCCCTTCTATCTGCCCTCTCCCTTTTCTTTCCCTTACTACCTCTTTTTTTTCTCTTCTAACCACCCCCTCCCTTTTCTTTCCCCTTTCCACTCTTACTCCTGGTAAGGAAAAGTTAGATTTCTATACCTAACCAAGTATGTTATGCCCTCCTTGAGTCAAATCTAGTAAGAGTAAAGTTCAAACAATGTTCATCTCCCTCCCTTCTTTCCCTCTACTTTAATATGTTTTGTGCCTCTTCATGTGATGTAATTTACCCTTTTCTGCCTCCTCCTTTCCTCCTTTCCCATTACAATCCCTTTACACCCCTTAATTAGGTTTTTTATTATCACATCAGTTAACTTTTACCCACACCCTCTGTCTATGTGTATCACTTCTAAATGTCATAAAAAAGATACAATTCTCAAGAGCGACATACAATTCTCAAGAGCTTCATCTTCCCATGTAGGGATGGAAACAGTTTTCCCTTATTGAATAATGTGTTTTTTTTCTTTCCTGTTCACCTTTTTGTGCCTCTCTTGAGTCTTGTATTTGAAGATGAAATTTTCAGTTGAGCCTTTTCATCAAGAAGGTCTGCAGGTCCCCTGTTTCATTAAATGTCCATCTCCTTGCCTGAAAGATTATGCTCAATTTTTCTGGGTATTTGATCCTTGATTGTAATCCAAGTTCCTTTGCCTTACAGTATCACATTGCCTTACAATATCATATTCCAAGTTATCCAGTCTTTTAATGTAGAAGTGGCAAGGTCCTGCGTGATCCTGACTGTGGTTCCATGATATCTGAGTTGTTTCTTTCTAGCTGCTTATACTATTTTCTCCATGACCTGATAATTCTGGTTTACATCATTCATTTCCATCAGATTTTGAGTTACAATTTTCCCCTCATTTCCCCCCTACCCACGACCCCAGAATAGCAGTCCCACAGGATATCCCCTCATCCAATCTGCTCTCTCCCATCTCTTCTTCCATACCCCCTTTGACTTTTACAGTAGGGCAAGGTGAATCCCTGTGCCTCAATACTTGCACATCTTATCTCCCAAACAACTGACCTGGAAAATGGATCTCAGAGAGAGAATTTAAGAATTGTTGTTCTGCCCAATAGCCATGATTTTAAAAAAAAGAGCCTAGACAGCATCTTCCAAGAAATCATTAAGGAAAACTGCCTTGAGTTACTAGAACCAGATGGCAAAATAGTCATTGAAAGACCATATTTTCCCCTGTAGCGTTATACTCAGTTTAGCTAGGTATGTGATTCTTGGTTTTAGTCCTAGCTCCTTTGACCTCCAGAATATCATAGCCCAAGTCCTTTGATCCCTTAATGTAGAAGCTGCTAGGGCTTGTGTTATCCTGATTGTGTTTCCACAATACTCAAATTGTTTCTTCCTGACTTCTTACAGTATTTTCTCCTTGACCGGGGAACTCTGAAATTTGGCTATAATGTTCCTAGGAGTTTTCTTTTGGGGATCTTTTTCAAGAGGATAATTCTTTCGATTTCTATTTTGCCCTCTGGTTCTAGAATATCAGGACAATTTTGCTTGATAATTTCTTGAAAGATGGTGTCTAGGCTCTTTATTTGATCATGGCTCTCAGGTCAACCAATAATTTTTAAATTATTTCTCATAGATCTATTTTCCAGGTCAGTGGTTTTTCCAATGAGATATTTCACATTGCCTTCTAGTTTTTCATTTGTTTGGATCTGTTTTATAGTATCTTGATTGCTCATAAAATCATTAGCATCCAATTGCTCCAATATTATTTTGAAGGAGTTATTCTCTTCAGTGAGTTTTTGAAATTCCTTTTCCATCTGGAAAATTTGGCTTTTTAAGTCATTCTTCTCCTCACTGGCTTTTTGGTTCTCTTTTGCCATTTGAGTTAGTCTATTTTTTAAGGTGTTATTTTCTTCAGTGTATTTTTGTGTCTCCTTTAGCAGGCTGTTGATTCTCTTTTCATGATTTTCTTGCATCATTCTCATTTCTCTTCCCAATTTTTCCTCCACTTCTCTTACTTGGAGGCTTTTGATGCAGGAGTTCTGACTTTGCTGGCTTTCTCCCATTCCATGCCTTAATCCGTTTTGTCCTCTTCAGTGTTTCTGGGTTAAGAAGTCTGGAAACCACCACAGCTGCTGGTGATTCACTCTCCTGAAGTCTGCTTTGGCTGCTGGTGGGTTGGGGCCACCCTGGGGCAATAACTGGGTGGCTCATGCAGGGCTGTGCTCAGCTCCCCCAGCATGCTGCAATAGATCTTTCCTGTCAGCCTGCCCGGCTGTCTTCAGTGGGCGATTTATTTCTGTCACTTTGTGAGTTCTGTACCTTTTATTTAGAGTCATTTTTTACAGGTATTGGAAGTGGTTGGAGCCAGAACCCTTGCTAAGTCTGTGCTTTTACTCTGCCATCTTGGCTGGTCTTTGATTTCTTATGTTGCTTTTTGCTCATGGGGTTTGCCTTTTTCCTGGCTTTTAAAGTTAATTTTTGCTTCTGGGACACAGGGGACACTGCCCCACTCTTCCTGTGCTAGGTGCTAGGGACCTGGTTACTGGCGTTGTGTTCTAGGGACTTAGATTCTGGCAGTTGGAGGCTGCAGAGGTTGTGGCTTACCTGGTGCTGAGATGGAGCTGGTGGTAGTGGCTGGTGTATGCCAATGCCAGGTGGGATTTTACTGCATTTCCTGAGGGTTACACTGAAGCTTGCAGGGTGAGGTGTGGGGTGGGTGCATTTTGGCTGCTGGAGGCTGCCTCCTCATCAGGGACTAACCTAGAGCACAGGCAGGCTCAGCTACTATTAGACGACTATCTGCTGCACAAATGGTGGTTCTCCCCACTGGTTTCTGCCAGTTCCCCTGGCCATGCCATGGCAATAGGGAGTCCTTGCCTGTTTCCACCACCCTGGAGCTCAGGATCTCCCAATAGTTTGCTGAGGTGGGACTTTGCTGGTGGCTTGCTAGGATTCCTCCCATCTTGTACTGGTCCTGTACAGCTACAGCAAGAGGGACCTTTCCTATTAATCCCCCTAGCCTCATGAGCTAAAAAACTGCTGCACCTCCTTTTTTGGTTGGCTCTACCATTCCAGGATTTTTCCTGGGGTAGTATTTTCTGGATTTTTCAAGGTCAGTAAGGGAGAGTGAGAGCAACTTACTATTTACTCTGCCATCTTGGCTCCTGGAAGTCTTTAACAAATAATATTTTTTAAAAATATTTTGAATTTTTTTTCAAAAGAAATATATCATATCATCATATCATATCACATCAAAATGATAGATATTCTCTAATGAGATCAACATAGCTTCTGGACAATTTGGGCACCAGTTGTAGTCCCTTTTAATATCTAACATGATATCTTGAAGTTGTTTTGGGTTTGTTTTGCAGGAAGGTCCAAAATGATTCTACTAGACCCTTTCTCAAAAACATTTCTCTGCTTGCTATAAGCTATCCCCCATGTTGCAGACTTCTTAGATATCAAAGGTAAACATCTGACCTTCACATTCAGTCATCAGGATAACTCATTAAAGTAGGAAGCTTCCAGATGGCCACAGCCATGGTGCCCAGGGGTAGGGGTGGGGGGAAGAGTAGGAAAGTGGGAGAGTATCTGTCTCCCATCATGGGGTGTTTGGTCCTTGCTTTGAATGAAGGTTTTCCTGGTGTTTCTGGTCCTAGGCGCTGTTTGTGGTGCTGACCCCAGGTGCAGAAAATCCTACTATCAGCTCTGGTTCTGCTTTAACTTGTGGTAGGGTTTTATACTTTAGTTTTATACTTTCTATCCCCTCATCCCAGCCCTGGGAGAGTGATTTCAAAGGAAACAGGATCCAGGCCAGACTGTTCTTCCTTGCCCCTTGCCAATCAGCCACTTGCTGTCTGGAAAATGAATGCCTGGCATCCAGCTGCTCACAATCACCAGGTAAACACAATGAAGGGAGGAGCTGCTATTCCAACCAGCTGTCTGTAGTAATGAGCCTCCCCCATCATTGCCTTTGGTTAGTCCCTAAGGCCTTTGTTGTGCTACCCCCCCCACCCTAATCCTCTCCCCAGGCTTGGCTTTCCTGCCTACCAATCAGTGTCACTGGGTAGGGACACCTGAGAAGAGGGAGCCAGCATTGCTCCCGCAGGCAGTTCCTCAGCCCTGCATCTTCAACTTCATTATTATTCCTCCCCTTGTCTGTAACAGCTCTCAGCAGAGAATGTGGGAGCAATCAAAGGAGGAAAGGGGAGAAGGAGAGTGGGAGAGAGGCGAGGCTTTCTCTTGGCAGAAGGGTCCCAAAGTTCAGGGAGTCAGAGGAGGATCTGTTGGGAGACACATAGCCACATTGTTCCTTCTGCTTTCAGAGACTGTTCCAACATTGGTCTTCCTTACTCTGCTTGCTCTCAGTCTTGAGTACCCTGAGAATCCTCTAGGGGACGAGGGGGAGATATAGTAAAGGGTCTCAGGCCGATTCATTTTTCTCCCCCTTGACTTCCAAGTTGAACTAGAGGTAAACTTTGCATGGGGCTACATTGTCTTCAAAGCTCCTGTCACCTCCACCTTTTGTTTACACAACAGCTGTGTAATATAATGAAAAGATCACCAGGCTAGGAGTCAAGAGACCTGTAAGGTAGCTCCAGCTCCAGATCAGTCAATAACTTGCTACTCGACCTCCAGACAAGGCATGTTCCTTCTCTGGGTCTTGGCTAGCTCAAAGACGGAATAAAAGGTTTAGACTAGACTATCTCTAAGGATCCCTCCAATTCTAACATTCTTATAAATCCATGATCACCCAAGGGCCCTAGCTACACAGATAATGGCTGCTCTGTCATTCTCGCCCATTCTGTATGAATTCATCAATGTGGGATGCACATAAGCATCCCTACAGAGATTGGAACTAAATGAGGGGGCCCCCACTGTTCCCTACTGCTATACTTGTTGTTGCCCCTGTCAGCCAAAGGTGGTGGTGGGCTGCAGAATCTGACACTGTCACCACCACCACCCGCATAGAGAATGACAATTACTAGACTCATCACCCTGAGCCTTCACTGAATACATTGTGCTCCCAAAGCTTTGGCTGGAGTATATTTCTAACAATTGAATTGTATTTTCCCACCACCTTCCCCTGTAAATTGGTGATGCAGCTCCATGGAAAACAATCCTTGGCCCTAAGACAAATGTAAAGTCATACTTAAGAATGCAGCGAGCCTTTGAAAATAACACAAATACTGAAATTGAAGTCCACAATACTTCCAGATTAGACCTGGGGGGAGGAAGACAGTACTCCGCAGAATTTAAAAGGTTGCTTGGCTCTTTATTTTTTTTTTTTGGAGGGCAGTTGGGGTTAAGTAACTTGCCCAAGGTCATATGGCTAGGTTTTTGTTTGTATGTGCGTTAAGTGTCTGAGGCTGAATCCGAACTCAGGTCCTTCTGACTCCAGGGCCAGCTCTCTACTCACTGCGCCACCTAGCCGCCCCTGCTTGGTTCTTTAAATGCAGTCTATTGATGTTCCCTTTGAACATTTCTTGATTTCTTCCTTTTAACTCTTGCAGAAAGGGGGGTTGGATGTCTGATGGCTAAACATTCTTTGTTTAGTAAGTATTGGTATGTTTGTTTAGTAATGCTTTTCAAGGTTTTTTAAAATGAGAACTGGATTGTTTTACCACTTTGAATTGGGGCAGGGAAGGGAACAGGCTTTACCTAATATAGTTGTAAGTCAATTTGGGGAGTAATCTGTGTGTCTTCTGGGATTATTCTGATTTTTGAAGTGAGGAAAACACTGTCTTATTTACCTGATTATATTCTTGTTTGGTGGGGCGGGGGGAAGGGGAGGAATAGGAAAGAGGAGGGGAGAAAGGTTAACAAAGTTATTAGTAGTAATCTGGATGAAACACTACAAGCCCACTATGCTCTCCAGGGGCTTCTTGATTGGATGAGCCTGAGCCAGGGCTATTATTTCTCAATTTGAATATTTTCTTTTCCTTTGCAAATTGGTCTGGACCTGTGATGTAAGTCCTCTGAGGTGAGGAGTCCTTGCTGTTTCATGTTTTAGATATTTGTCATTGCATAGGACTTATGAATGTTAGGGGTTTTAAGCATTTCTTTTGAGATAAAGGAAAAATAATGATTCTATGCCTAATATCTACTGCCTTATACATTGAATAACTTCTCTGGAAGGGAATCCCTTTTGGGGAGCTATCTAAGCTTTAATAGATTTGTCAGGGACAACTCCGGGTGGTAGCAAGCTAAATGAGTGAGTGTAAGAAACCTGAATTCCCTCTCTTAGAGGGTCAGACTCCTCCAAAGATTGAATTCAGTCTTCTTGAACCAATAATGAGAGCCCCTTTATAGAGGAAGGTAACTTCCCCTCCCACCCCCACTCTCTTCATGCCATCAGAAACATTTGCCACCCTAGTAAACATAGTACATCCTCTTGGTTGTGGGTCATCTTCTCCTCCAAGAAAGGTATAGCTTCAGGAAGTACCTCCTTCTGGGAAGTTAGCTTCCATAACTCTCAACTACTCTAGGCTCCTTAAATTCATGAGGTAATTGCTAAGACTGGAAAAAGTAGATCTCTCAGGATCACTGCTCTGTGATCACCTATTCTGTGAGAAAAATATACAAACCAGAAGAGGGATCTAAGAATTTGAGACCTAATGTCTAGCAGTCCTATGTTTTCATTGCTATGTGCATGTAGCCAGCATACCTGTCAGTAGACACAGGGAAAGGGAAATCTTCTTTCCCCACTAAGAAGATCAAGGCAAAGCTTTTACTCAAAAAGAGAGAAGAGAGAGCAAATATTGTTTCTTCTTTTAAGTCTGCTAGTAGGTGGCTCTTTCTGTTCTGTTACTGATCATCTTTGTTGAAGTCCCCAATGACAAGGAACATGAGGACCAATAAGGGTTGCTGCTACATCATCCCAAAGTGTAGGTCCTTTATCCTTGAGCCAGAGCACATATGCCCAGCTCTGTGGAAGGTGTCCCCTTCCAGAAGATCAAAGGAACTCTTGTGGTTACCCTTACTATGTTTCTAAATTGGTATGTTCTCTTTTCCCTTGTGAATTATGCTTGATCTATTATTTTGTCAGTGTAGAGAACCCCTATCCCATGATAAAACTTCCTCTTTTTTTGGAGGCATTCAGGGTTAAGTGACTGCCCCTAAAAATCTCTCTTATTGAACAGATAGATTTTTACCTCTGCTATAATTTGTAGGGGCAGCTAAGTGGCACAGAAGATAGAGTACTGGGCCTGCATTAAGAAGGATCTGAGTTCAAATTTGGCCTCAGACATTAACTGTGTAACCCTGGGCAAGTCACTTAATCCTGTTTGCCTTAGTTTCCTCATCTATAAAATGAACTAGAGAAGGAAATGTCAAACCACTTTCTTTGCCAAGAAAATCCCAAATGGGGTCATGAAGAGTCAGACACGACTTCATGACTGAAATGACTAAACAAAAATACTTTGTAATCTTAGAAAATGCCTAGGGCATAGAAAGGTTATATCATTTGTCAATGTCACACAGCCTGTTTAAGTGTCAGAGATAAACCTTCAGCCCAGGTCTTCTCGACACTATGGTCAGCCCTCTAGATATCAGGCCAAGCTGCTTCTCATTTCTTTCTGAACAAACCCTACAAAGGACACTCCTACAGTTTGGAATGCATGGAGATAACAGGTAGTAAGGAAAAAAGGGAAGTAGATACTAGAAGCTGGCACCCAGATACAAGGATAGGGCCAAAGGATGGGGACTAGTAATCAAGGTTTGGATATGAACAGAGATTTAGGGCTCCAGAGTTCTCTAAACTCAAGGAGCAAAGTCAGCTCAAGGATCAGGAAGTCTGAAAGATTCAGTTTCTTAGGTTGTGTGATGTATGAAAAGTCCAACAGACATAATTTCTGGGTGATTAACCATTTTATCAATTATAGCTAGTGAATAATTAATAAAAGGATGGTCATTTGACTTTCTCTCATAAACCAAAGACCCCTCATGGAGGCCTCTTGATGCTTATATACCCTTGGAAGAGTGGGTGTTACCGACAGTCGGGAATTAACTCTTAACTCTTGGTTAAGAATTCATTAGTGAATGAATATTATAATGAGAGGCAAGTCTATTCTAATGAGGGCCTGGGGGTACATGACTCTGATCATATCACTCATGGACAAAGCATCTCAAACCAGACTACTGCTTTCTCAGGGCAATCTATACAAAGGATCTATCTATCTATCTATCTATATTTATATATGTCATATCTATATCTAGATATAGATATAGATATAGACATCTCCCACTCACTCAGTGAATAATGAATGATGGGGGGTTAAGAATTCCACCTAGATTAGATTCTCCTTGTAAGGTCTTCTATTTGGGTGGAGTCCTATCCTACCTAAGATGGAAAAGCATGTACACTGAGGATTTGGGCAATCTCCTCTATTAGCAATGTCCTTCAGATGCTGGCTGAATAACCTACAAGTGGCTGATTTCTGAATGAGGAAATAGAAAAGGGAAAATCTTAATCTCAATTAATAATTGGTTATTAATATGAGAGAAATAATTATTTCTCTCAGTTGGGTCAATGAATATGGGTGATGGGTGGAAGTTATAGGACAAAGACAAAATTTCCTGGACCATCTCTGAGAAGAGGAACTGGCACCCTGGGAAGATAACTCAAGAACATTGGGGTCCAATACTGTTCTGGATCCTTCAGAGTAATATTCCTTAAATGCACTGAAGCTTTCCTCTCAGTAGATCAGAAGGGTGCCCTATTAAAAATGAATCCTGTTTAATAATACAAGAGGACTTGAAATGAGGCCTGTTTTAAATGGGCTATTAGGCACTTGGGCAAGGATTGGTAAAGCATGTTCTTTGTGGGCCTTTCCTCTCCAAATGAAGTGTTTTCTATTCATTCACAAACAGGGCTTTGCTTCTGGGTGAATGAACACAAAAGGGATTAAGCCTTCTATCCCATAGTTGGATTTCTTAGTATCTAGAGTCAGATCCTATAGAGTATATGCTTATAAAGCAGGAATTTAACACTTCACTTCAACAAACATTTATTAAATCCCTCCTACAGTATCTTCAAGATACTGGAAATGAATGAAGAAAGAAAGAAAGAAAGAAAGAAAGAAAGAAAGAAAGAAAGAAAGAAAGAAAGAAAGGGCACTTGTTAAGTGCCAAGCACTTTGCTAAGTGCTAGGAATATAAATTGGACTCAAAAAATGAGGGTCCCTGTGTTCTAGGACTTCACACTAATTGGAGGAGAAAGCATATAAAAAAGAGTTCAGCATCAGGGTGAATGGAAAAGTCCATGAATACTTAGGGTGTACCATCAGATCAGGTGACAGTGCCAAGGAGTATAGGGGACATAGCAACAGGTTATATGGTGAGTCTTAGAGTTCTGGGCCTGGAATCAGGAAGACCTGAGTTCAAATTCAGCTTCTTACAAGATGTATGACCCTGGGCACGTCACTTAACTTCTATTTGACTCAGTTTCCTCAACTGTAAAATGGGGATAACAATAGTACCAACCTCCCAGAGTGCCTGTCATAGAGCAGGCCTTCTCTAAGTGCTTATTCCTTTCCCTACCTTCCCTGCTCCATTTCTGTGGGAAGCATGCAATTACAGACTCCCAGGTCATCTAACTGGTATGAACAGATGTGTCACTCTTCCCAATCAGCTGCTTGAGATAGGGACTACATAGCCTGGGGCCATCAGTGAGGGCATCGGTGAGGAGAGCACCTACTGGCCCTTCATACTATTCAGCTGCCCCATCAGGTTTGTGCTTGGTACAAAGGACACCAAGACAGTAGCCAAACAGTTCTACCCTAAAGGAGCCTTCATTTGATTAAAGGAGACTCCAACAAGCACATAGACAAGGAAATATAAGGTAATTTGAAGAGAAAGAATCCTAAGAGCTGGAACTATCAAGGAAAGCATCCCAGAGAAATTAGCATCTGAGGTGAACCTTGAGAGTTTAAAGAAGTACATCCATCTATCAACAAACATCTGTCATAGGTCAGGCACTTTACATGATTGTTCAGTCATTTCTTCGTGATCCCATTAGGGTTTTTCTTGCCAAAGATACTGAAGTGGTTTGCCATTTCCTTTTCCAGGTCATTTTACAAATGAGGAAACTGAGGCAAACAAGGTTAAATGACTTGCCCAGGGTCACACAACTAGAAAATTTCTAAGAGCAGATTTAAACTCGGGAAGATGAATCTTCCTGACTCCAGGCCCGGTACTCTGACCCTTAATAATTATAGAAATATAGATAGTACAAACTTTAAAATTTTTTAAAGTTAATTATATAAATTTTTAAGAATATTGTTTCTTAATAAAAATTTAGCATAACGATAATCCTATGCTATATATCACTCTAGCTGAATTTTTGAACTTTGTAAAAACTTTCATCAGCTTCTGCTCAGTGACTCAAAGGATTGCATTTGTAATCCTTCTTTAAGATCATCCAAAGAACAAGATTTTGATGCACACACAAAAGTTTTGACATGAACTCACGAGAAAAAGTCTAATGGAGATACACCAGGTGACTTTTCCATCTCCCTATTGGATCATGAACTCCTTGAGGTCCGGGACTGTCTTTTGCCTTTCTTTGTATCCCCGGCACTTACCACTGTGCCTGATGAGTGGTAGGTACTTAATAATGCTTCTTGACTGCTTGGCCTCCTTTGCTGATCCACAGGTCTGAGAGTGTCATCCAGAAACTGTTACCTCCTCAATATATAATGACAGGGTGCTCCAGCTTGATAAAATCAAAATGTATTATTAAAATTACTAAATTTAATAAGTATAAAAGAAATTGAACTAATTACTCTTCCAAATGATGGGTTTTTTAAGTCTGTAGCATTTATACTTCTGAAGTTATTTAAGTATAAAACTACTTTTAGGACACACTTTATATGACAAGAGATAGACACACTGCCTATGTCTATGAATGCCCGTTTGGTTTCAGACATCTAGTCCATTATTGTCCTGCCAAGGGGTGACAGATATGTTTCATTATTAGTCCTTCAAATGCCTAATTACTTTGTTCACTGATTCATTAAGAGTTCTAAGGTCTTTTAGTATTTCCACTCTATTGTGGACATCATATAAATTGTTCTCCAGGTTTTACATTCTTCACTCTGTGTCTGTTTATACAAGTGTTTCTAGAGTCCTCTGAACCTGTTATATTACTCTTTACTTTTGGATCAATAAAATTCTATTATGTTAATATGTAGTGGGTTCAGTCATTCCCCATTCGATGGGTGCATGTTTTGTTTCCAATCTTTTACACAACAAAACGTATTGCTATCGATGTTTTTTATAACATGGATCTCCTCTCTGTCTGGGCCAACTAGATGGCACAATGGATAGAGCCCTGGGCTTGGAAACAAAAAGATTCTTTTTCCTGAGTTCAAATCTGGCCTCAGACACTCGCTAGCTGTGTGACCCTGGGCAAGTTACTTAACCATGTTTGCCTCAGTTTCCTCATCTGTAAAATGAGCTGGAAAAGGAAATGGCAAGCCACTTCAGTATATTTGCCAAGAAAGTCCCCAATGAGGTCATGAAGAGTTGAATAGGACTGAGACAACCAAACAACAACCTCTGTTCACCTTGTGAGGGTACATTACAGCACTCTTTCTGTTTGTCTTACCGTAGGAGAGAGCTGATTAGAGTTTTTGAGCAGGGGAGGGACATGGTCAGCAAAACCATAACTAAGGTTGGAGTCTTTGAATTCTGGAATCATACATACTGGTAGCATTTATATTTCATTTCCAGGTAGAAATCACTGAGCTTTGCACCTAGTAACAAGAATAATTAGGGGGAATCAGAGGTTTAGAGTGAGCACAAAACCCACAACCACTTTGAACATCTCCAGAGAGAGGGAAAAAGAGAGAGAAAGAACATTACCTGTCTCTCTCCCTGATATAAAATGGATTAGCAATACAGAATTCACCCCATACATAGCTCAGGCTTGAATCATCCTCAAAGCCCCAGCTCAGAATTCATTATAGCTGCTGGCAACTTCCCCATCCACTCTCCATGACTTCACACTTATGTTTTCTGCTTTGAAACAGATTTTCTTCCTCCCTCTTTCTCCCTGTTTGCTTGGCTCCTGCTCCTCCTCCCCACATGACCCTTCCCCAAGTTCAAGATCAGTGGCAATATGGTTAGTCTGCCCCAGGTTAGGTCAGAACCCCGTTGGGGTAGGGAACACTGGAAGGAAGACTACCAGTTGACAGTCTTGCCAGGTCCAAACCTTTTGGTAGAACTCAAAATTGAGTTATGCCATATTTCACTGAATTCTTCATATTTATTATTTCTTATGATACAGTAATTCCATTCCCTAGTCAATAGACACCTACTCTATTTCTATCTCATTGTTACCATAAAAAATTATTCTAGAAATATTTTGGTGTATATGAGTCCTAGCTTTCTGTTTTGATCTCCTTGAAGTATATGCTTGGCATGTCATCTCTGGAACAAAGAATAGACATTTTAATCATTTTCTTTTAACATAATTTCAAATTGATCATATACTCCTACAGCCCCTACAGAGCTATTTCCATCTTTTATTAGCTTTGCCAATTTTCTGGGTGTGAGGTAAAATCTCAAAGTTGTTTTGATTATTATTAGTGATTTGGAACAATCTTTTATAGTTTGCAATTCTTTTGAAAATAGTTGTCAAATGGCTATGTTTTGTTTTTGGAATGACCATAGAAGTACCAAAGTATGCAATATTTCATAGTCCCCCAGGAGGAAACATCTGAGGGGATAGGATAGTGAGAAGAGGGGGACTTTCTTGAAATCACAGCTAAGTTGTTTGCTTGACCTTTGGAATATTTCTTTAAGACAACTAAAATAGCTCTAGGAGATGGAAAGGAGGTGGAATGGGAAATAGTTACAGCTAGACATTCATCCAAGGACCTGGGATTATGAGAACCTGACAAGACTGACTTGTAAAGATCCAATGCCTTCAGGAGCTTTTTGCCCAGAAGAACCAAATGGTCAGAGATTCAACAAATGAGTCACCCCCATCACCTATAGTGGAAGACTCTCTGGTGATGCTTTAAGGGAAGGTTCTCCCAAAGGAATTCCAGCAACCAAAACAAAAGTCTCCATGAAAGACATTGTGGTCATGGTGGTAGTTTGGCCTAAATAGGGATTTTCCAGTCCAGACAATCTTCCTATGGCTAGATGGATAAAGGCTCTAGGAAGCCCAAAGAGCAGGAAGATCTGAATGACATAGCCATCTGAATATTGAAGAGCAAGCAACGTTCAGAACTTTCCCAGACTATCTTTCACCCTACATATTGTTTTTGTTCATCCTTTGAGGAATAATGATCTCAGGAGGGTGATGTCTTGACTTGCAAGTGAATTGGATTTAAGTGAGGCAGAGCTGGGCAAAGTCATCAGCCCTACTCTCTTCAAGAGTTGTTGGAGTCCAGTGGCAAGACATAGGTCAGGACAAATGGCAATAGCCCAGGATACAGGGAGCCCTTGGTCTTTTTAAGCGAAGGTCTTTCCCAGGTCTCAATTTGTCTGAGGAAACACCCATTCAGTGACTAAAGGACAGGTGAAAATTGAGCTCCCTACATGTACACACACACACCAGGGGAGCCCCCTTATAATCCTCTTTTTTGATCTGTTTCTCTCCTCCCCTCACCCACTGTTTTGAGTTGCTTTTTTGTTTGGTCCCTGAGAAATTTAACCCTATTCTTCTCAAGGTTTCAGGTGGGACTGAGGTATGTTTTATGTTTCTTTGTTTGGCAAACAGTCATTCCCCTGCCTCTTCTCCCAGGAATGTGCAGAAATCAAGCCAACGAGAGTCCACTTACTCTCTGAAGAAGGGAAACCACAGATGCCAATTTAGCTCAGAAAGCCCCATCAATGGGAAAAGAATTGGGCTTTGGTTTTTGTGTAGGACCCTTGAAGAGAATGATGAACCAGACAGAGAGGGAAATGAGTAAGGAGGGAGAAAAGAAAAAGAAACTCATAGAGGATATATTAGGTAAAATAGGTAAAAACTGATTTTGTGTGAGTGTGTGAGTATGTGTATGTGTGTAAGGTTAAAACTTCATTCAAACTTTTGGGACATTGTACGTATATAAACTTGGTGGGAGGATGGGTATATACGCGCGCGCGCGCGCACACACACACACACACACACACAAGCATATGTACTATACACACAGAAAATGGAGACATTACCAAAGGTAGTAAAAATGTGCTCACAGTTATACTTTGTCTAAACTTTACTGCTAACATGATTCTCTCTAAGTGAAAGGGAGTCAGCAACTTTAAGCTAACACTTAAGATAATGCTAGAGAAGGGAAAGAAATAGAGAGATGAGCCTGAACCATATCCAGACTTGGGAAATACCAAGCATCCAAGGAACTAGGAAGGTGAATGAAGCCTGATAAACCAAGGCCAGCTTCAAAAAGGAAAGCCTCTAAAAATGACAGACAAGTAGGCATTTAAGTAGAGAGCCAGGCTGACACCCAAATCTCTCCTTGCTTTCCCTCTGGAGAACATTTTTAATGAGGTTCACAGCTGTAACATCACAGAGAGGACATAAACAGTGCTAATTACCTAAACTTTAGCCCATGAAGACTCAACTCATTGGGCCTTGGAGACTCTCTGTTGTTCAACCCCAATAAAGTTGGGGCTCAGAACACAAGATAGGGCCAGTGACTAAGCCAACGACCCTGAAGTGGTGATAGAACAGCCTTTTGATGGGGTTTCTCCATGTTGGGACAACTCGGCCATGCCTGAGGTCAAGGACTTGAGGTTCTAAGTGTGTGTGTGTGTGTGTGTGTGTGTGTGTGTGTGTGTGTATAATAACAGATTATGTTATATATGTATTATATATATTATATTATATGTAAAAGAATATATATAATCACACTTATATAATCAGATTATTCTAACTGGAAGTCCATTAAAGATCATACCATCCTTTAACTGATGAGGAAACTGGACAACTCAGAGAGATGAGATGATTTGCCCAAGGCCACAATACCAGATAATGACCCAGGGTTCCTGACAGGTTCACTCTGCTGGACCTGGCTCATCTTCTGCCTCTAATACTTGCTAGATCTGTGACCTCAAGCTAATTATTTTACTTCTCTCACCCTCAGTTTCTGTACCTTCAAAGTAGAGATGGTCATAATAAGCATAGTTATTAATAACAACACTTCACCTTGTTGTTACAAGGCCCAAATGAGATAATATGGAGAAAGCCCTTTGCAGGCTTTAAAGTGCTTCTAGGGGTGCTGTTTTGTTTTGCTTTGTTTTTCATTACACCCCTCAGATTCTGTTTACTCAGTTCTGTAAGAGTGCCCAGGACAGGGTCATGTGCATGATGGCCTTCTATGCACATGATGACCTTACATCTCAATGCACCCTTGAAGCAAACTAAGGCCAGTTTATGATACTAAGAAAACTGAAGTTTCTTTTTCTTTCTTTCTTTTTTTTTTTTTTTTGCTGTTTTTGGAGGGCAATTGGGGTTAAGTAACTTGCCCAAGGTCACACGGCTAGGTTTTTTGTTTGTGTGTGTTAAATGTCTGAGGCCAGATCCAAACTTAGGTCCTTCTGACTCCAGGGCCAACGCTCTACTCACTGCACCACCTAGCCGCCCCAACAACTGAGGTTTCTAGGTCCTTTGAATCCAGTGAGGCTCTATTCTGGACTGAGCATTTCTTCTGAAAGCCTTGTTATCCCAGGTTCCTGAGTTCAGACTGACTCACTCTAGTGCAGCAGATGGATCAAGGCTCCTGGGCTAACTGCTTCCTACTACACCACTGAGAAATTTCAGTGGTTTCCTTGGGGCTTGTTCCCTTCTATGTGAAGGGATCTGTACCCCATAAGGAAGAATTCAGACAGAACAGCTGTTGCCAACACAAGTTTCAGGAACACCTTTTCCCTCAATGGCTGTTTGGCATATCCATTCATATTCATATACATATACATATACAGCACACATAAAAATGCATACCCATCCCACCCCTTCATCCCACTGGATTTCACTTTTATAGCTGAATTTCCTTAGTTTAACAAGAATCAAAGAGGACAAATTATTTCTAAAGACTTTTATTCATTTAAACACTTCCTAAATTGAAGACAAAATATTAGCTAGGTAGGTAGTCAACACAACTAACCAACCACAGGACAAGATACTAACAATAGCATGGGAGTAGTTGTAAAACAGTCTCTTGAGTGTGCAGGCATTCCAGGGAGGTACTATGAAGCCACGATGTCCCAAATACAAAGGGTTCGTTCTCTCTCTCTCTCTCTCTCTCTCTCTCTCTCTCTTCCCCCCCCCCCCCCCGTGACAATATACAGGCTTCATTTTCTCCAAATGACAACTCCTGTAGGTAGTTTCAAAGAAACAAAAAAGATGGAAGGGTACTCCACCAGGCAAGGAGAAAAGACTGGATTCTCCTTGGGAAGTACTCTTAGGCCAGCCTATTTAGTGAATAGCTTGCCTTCTTTAGCTATAAAGAAAACTCAGAGTCATAACTAAGGTAGTGTGACTGGGGCTTTATCCCAGGGTACAGAATTTTTAAAACACTGAATTTAAAAGGTGCTGATAGTACTCATAGCCCCTCAGCTAAGCTCCTCCCCTGTCCCATCCCATTCCACACCAACCCTCCCTCCCCTCAACTAATGGTAGCTTTGGGCTAGTTGTCTTACAAAGCTTATGTACCAGCCCACAGTCTGAAAATTCCCAGTTACAACTCCAAGAGAACCACTAGGAGAGGCAAACACTCTACAAATTCTGTGCTGCTAAGCCTCGAACACAGGTGTTAGTTTGTTCCAAACTGAATTTTCCTGGAAATTTTTTAATAAGGAGCTGATTCTCTGGGAAGAAATAGAATCAGAGATTCCCCCTTGGAAGTATCAGAAGCTGTCATGAAACCCTGCTTCCAATACTAAAATACTGTGAAGTCACAATAGTTACTCAGGGAGATCAAAATTGTCATGCCACCTTTCAGGTTGTGAGCCACAAAAATGTGGGAAACATGACACATTTAGGAGACTGAGTGTGAGGCTGAGCAGGGAAGAGCCTCTTAATAAGACACAGGAATCAAAGTAGTACACACATTATACAGAGTCACACTACAATCACATTACACCTAAAAGAAAAAAATAGTTGGGAGTCCTGGGAGTTCTTTTATCTCTGAGAGAAATCAGAGTGGACCAAATGAAGCAAATATCTGCTGCCCACAATAATGCTCAGTTTCCCCAATCGATTTTTCCCTTCACTAAGTTCACTCTGTCTGTTGTCAGTGTTAGCTCAGCATGGTTCCCAAAGGATCAGCCCCAGAGGGCAAGAGATGCACATTGTCTAGGACAAGGCAACTTGGTGTTCACATCCAAGCCTAAACAGGAAGAAAATGTGAAACTAAAGGCAACATAGCTACCATATTTGTTTCTCTCCTTCGAGGCTGAAGGGCAATATTTCTCCCATTCCCCACTCCCAGCTCCATTCAATTAGAAACAAGAATGTCAATGGTGACGTGGAGAATAAACATGGACAGAATAAACGGTTCGATGTTGCTTTCAAATGGCATCATTCTCTCCTCAGCCCTCCAGAAAGCCAGCTTTAACATTTGAATTCCCTTCTGAGTTAATCCCCTTATTGGCATCAGGGAAAGCCTGGCATCTAGAAAGGTATCTTTAGGACTGGGGTGGGGAACCTATGGCCTTGAGGCCACAAGTGGCCCCACTTGAGGTCCTAGGTTCTCCACCCTGGGCTTAGGGCATTCATTTAAATGAAAAGAATAGGCTTCATCAAGGCTTCATCCATATGGAACTAGAGTTGGGAACCCATGCTTTTAAAGAATTCCTATGCCTTCCTTTCACACAGGAGGATTATAGCCTCAGGACCCACCCAGTGCAATGCTGAACTTAAGGTACCCAATGAGCCCTTGCCCTAGGTGGTCTCATCAATGGCTCTCCCAATGGAGAAAGGCAAGGATCCTTAGGCAACTGGAAAGAGGGAGAAAATGTCTTTTCTGCTTTTGGGGAGGAATAATTTGTGTTATTTAAGATGTAGGGGATACTTTGACTAAGACTGGGATTGAAAATATTCCCTTCACCCCAGCCCATTTCTTCCTTAGCCTAATAAATAAGGGGAGACTGCTTGAAGGGAAAGGAATATTATAGTAGGAAGAGTTAGGAGACTTGCATTCTAGTCCAGTCTCTACCCCTAAACAGTTATATACCATTAGGAAAGTCACAACCTCTGGAGCCTCGTTTCTTAATATGTCCGAGGTACATTATGGTATAGTGAAAAGGCTGTGGACATCAAGATAGGAGAAACCTGTCTTCAGATTCTACCTCCGACACTGGGTGACCATGAACAAATCACTTAACTTTTATGAGTCTCAGTTTTCTCATCTGTAAAATGGGGATAATAGGTATTATTAACCCCTAATACTTCATGGATCAATCACAATAATGTATATCTACAGTGGTTTACAAGCTTCAATGAATTATATAATGGTCAGCTGTTATTATCAATAAGGCATATGGCTGCAGAAATGTCTGAGTCACTATTTATTGTTCAGGTTAGTTCTTCCACAACCTAGGAGGGCATCTGTGAATGCACTGGAATGGAAAAGAGGCAGATGTGATTTTTTCTCTAATATGGAACTCCACTAGACAAAGTGATTGCTAAGGTCCATTCCAATTCTAAAATTCTATGTTCTAGGCTCCCTCAGCATATTCAAAGTCCAAAGATATAGTTTCTGCCTCTGTCTTTAGATCTCCAGGGATCAATGTTGACCATATTGTATGCACAAGACTCAAATCAAACATCCTTTTCCCCAGTCCTCCTCCACAAAGGGTAAGGTTGAAGATGGGCCATTAAAAAAAAAGGCTGGCAAAAACCTGCCATAGCTCTTGGATCCAAGCAATCTTGCCAATTAGCTTTCAAACATTTAAGGCTGAACATAACCCAGCATGCATTTTTGTTCTCGGCTACTTTGAGGTTGTCGACCTTTAAAATCAGGGTTATCATCAAGCATCATGAAACCCATGTGTTCCAGATTCCTCATCACACTGAAGAACAAAATGTTTCATGTCCAGAGGATCATTTGGGGTTGGAACATTTGAGACCCTTTATAACACTTTGGACTACAAGCCTTTGTGTATGGTACAAAGAAAAGAGCAATAGTTCTAGAAATGAAGGGTCTAGTATTGAATCTCTTCTCTGTCATTTACCTGCTACATAATCTCGGGCAGATCATTTGACTTTCTTAGCTGTCAGTTTCCTCATCTATAAAATGAAGGGTCTCTAAGGTCCCTCTTGGTTTTAAGTCTTGAATGGAGAAGTCACCTTCAGTACTATCCAAATGGACTTTCCCAAAGAGAGGCTCAAGGTTAGTTCCTAAATTCAGTTCTGTATAACTCTCTAGTATGCATGGTTAAATGCTTTCCCATCCCCAAAATGTTGCCTCAACAAACAAACTTGATGCATTATCTTTGGGGAAAAGAATGAGAGCAGAAATCTGACTTTGATTTGGAAACCAAAGGCATGAAGAAACCTGACTTTATGGTTATTTTCCTACATGGCAAAAAGGGAAACCTGGGGTGGCAAGTGGGGACTAATACATTATGAATCTTAGTTTCAACAGAGTACCTGTTCAGAGATTGTTTTAAGAAACTTTCCTAGAAATGTCCCGTTGTCTTCTAAAGTTTGTGATCCACACAAAGACAACATATCAGAAGATATTTAAAACACAGATCAGGTAACCTTGCTGCATGACCCCACTGGCCCAACAATCAGTATCCATTTTTAGTTGATGGGGATAGTTATCTTCTCATTCTTAATTACTTCCTCTCTGCTTTCTACAGCTGGTGTCTGGGTGGGACTTCTGTTTTCCCTGACTTTGCACCACCAATCAGAGAGAGTCAATCAAAGATCCACGTCATTAGGATCCGTTATAAACAAAACTGGTAATTAGACTGACACACTTTGATTCTCTTGACCAGTGTCTCACAAGCTAACTATCTCTCAAACCAATAAGCTTCCATCTTCAATGGACAGATGCTTTTAATGTGATGATCCCCTGTCTCTCAAGACTATTCAGAGTTTGACCGCTTTGGATACATTTTTTATAGAAAAAAAAAACTAAATAAGTTAACCAGGATCACACAAAATTGAGCTGAGCTCTGTTTTTTCTACCCCTAGAAGGATAGAAACACCTCTGGTCACTGATCTAGATTCCAACTCATCTTCTGAGTTATCCTGGTGAGTTACCATATCCTCATATCTATCTCATACTTAAGGTTCATATTCAGAGCTCCATGGTAGAGTTGAATTTGAATATCAAGGATTCAACTAATTCAAAGGCCTTCTCCGTCTTCTCAGACTTTTCTCCTGGGAGGAGGGTGAGCTGCAACGACCTGCTTGTAAATTCTGTCCAATGGTACAACAATATGGAAATTTACTTAGGCTACTGTGTGACAATCCCACCTGAACAATGTATGCCACCATTCAATATCATGACTGTGACTAAGTCATGTGAAGCCTTTCATTTGAGCTCTGCCAAATATTTTTACTAATACCATCTTATTCATTTTTTTATCAGGCAAGTGATACTGTGACACAGAATGGAAGAGCTACTGGGTAGATTAGTGGAGTGGTTGACTAGCTCTGAGGATCCCTACTTTTCCACCCCTAAATTGAGGCTCCAGGAAACTGGGGGAGTCCCCTCATTGATTGTTACCCTACTTTATACTCCTTGGTGCTCTTTCCCAATCAAATTTCTTATTGATCCTATACTTTGAATGAGACCAGTCTATTGGTTTACCCCAACCCCATCACTCAGGCCATTAACTTTTCATCCTCCTATATTCTCTATGTAACCTAGATCGTGCATTTGTTCTTTTATCAATAATCATTTTTACTGATAATGCAATTTGGGTTTTTCTAGTTAGATTGTTAATTTCTTGAGATCAGGACCTATATCTTTTGCTTGTGTTGTGCCCATTAACACTTAGAAACTAATAATTTGCTTGATACATAGAGAGGTGAGGAGGGGAGGAAGAGAACTCTGAAGAGAGG
This sequence comes from Gymnobelideus leadbeateri, assembly GCA_011680675.1. NCBI lineage: Eukaryota > Metazoa > Chordata > Mammalia > Diprotodontia > Petauridae > Gymnobelideus > Gymnobelideus leadbeateri. The sequence goes on along the minus strand of WOXC01007952.1, from coordinate 180,531 downwards.
AGGGAAAGGAGAGAGGAAGATACAGGGTAGGGGAAAGGCAGGAAGAAAAGAGGTGAGAAGAGGGAAATGGAGGGAAAGAGCAAGAGAAGGGGAGGAATGGGATGAAAAGAAAAGGAGAGGGGAAGAGTAGAGGAAGGAGAGAGAACAAGGGGAAGGAAAGGTGGGAGGAGTGAGAGGGGAGAGTTCTATGCCAATAAGAAAGAATCTAGAAAGTAGGATAGAAAATCTAGTCCAAATTCAAGCTCTAAAGTCCCTTGTGGATGGAATGGGAAACGGGATTCAGTCCTTTGACTTCTGAGCTCAGGATGTCTATTGGCACCCATTAGTTAACACAGTCATTGTCGAGCCTCTCCCCAAGAAAAGTAAGAAGGAAGTCAGGAAATAAAGGGAATCCTGGATATGGATGTCTTTCCAGAAACAAAATGCCCTTCCGAATATCCCTTACTTTGCTGTTGCTCTCTCAGTCTTGGGAGAGGATTAAAAAGCCTGGGGGAAGCAGAAGCATCATCTTTGTGTTACAAAGTGTTGGCATAATTTGTGGCGGTGGGAGCAAGGGAACTGAAGGATTTTCTTTCCCAGGTTTGGGGCCGGATCATTCCTCCTACTCTGTATCAACACGGAGCTCATGTAAGTCAGGAAAATAAATGAGTTGAAAGTGTCGTCCTGTGCTCATTATAAAAATCAATAATAATAATATTGATACTAATGATAGTAAGATGCATTAAGGAAAGAAAATGGGATGCAGTAATTTGTAAGTATTACCAGGAAGTTGGTGGGGTTAATGTTACTGGTCCCTGGGGCACCATGAGACCACCCCCATTTCTTAGAGGGCATGTGTTCATCTTCCCTTCTCCACTCCTTCTCAGACTCTCCCTTCCCCCCTCCCCACTCTGCCCACCACACACACACACACACACACACACACACACAACAGCAGAATTTATTTGCATTACACAAACCAGACTAGGGTTGGTGCCTGTCCTGAATAGCCATTTCAGTCGCTGCCTGGGCTGGAGGTCATTATTAGTAATTATATCTCTGCCCAAGAGGGTTCTGGCTGCCTGCCAGCCCAGGCTCCTGTTGTCCTCTGACCAGCACTGGGAAACATAGCCATCAGCACAAACATTTCCTTTCCTTGGCAGGGCCCTGGCCCTCTGGTGGGGCAGAGGAGTGGTAAAGCTTTGGCATATCTCGATTGCAAGGTCATTGGCAGAGCAAATCAAAGCTTTTTGCCAGGAGCAGGAAACAAAGAGAGGGAGAAACTAAAGGGGGAGGCTAAGAATGAGATAACTCAAGCCTGACTATGCCCCAATGTGACCTTGGACAAGAAATTTAACCTCCTTGGTCCTCAGTTCCCTCATCTCTAAAATTAAGGGGTTAAACTAGATGCCCTGAAGTCCTTTTCACCTCAAAACTTGTGATCTTCTGAACATATGATACATGTGTTATGGTCTCTGACATTCCCCTTAGTTCTGCCTCACTCTTATTTCCTGTTTTAGTCACCTTGGTAAAAGCCCAACACTGAAGGGGTGACATCAGCTCTCATGTGCCACATGACCCTTTTCAGCTAGGAATTTGCTCTCAACCACCCACTCAGAGCACAGTAAAATTCTTTCTGAAAAATCCAAATGGTATCCAATCCCTCCTTTAAAGATAAAGAATCTGGATACACAGCTTGCATAGGGATGGCCAGAGCCCACTTGGAACCTATATTCTTCTTCCCCTTCGAGGGTTCCCAGAGATGCTCTGAGTACATCTCTTCCCTGTAGCTAGAAAAGCAGAATGAGCAAACACCCACCTGAATTCAAGGAAAGATGATATATGTGGGGACTAGGACTGTGGTTACGGTGTTATAGGGAACTGCCAGGTGAGAAAGCTCCTTCCACCAATGAATGTCAGTGCCTTCTCAGTAATTTAGTCTTAGGGAGTTGCTTAGAGCACTGAGAACTTAACTGATTTGCTCAGGGTTACACAGGCCATTTATTTAAGAGGTGGGATCAGAACCCAGGTCTTCCTGGCTCTTAGACCAGCTTTCTACCCTGCTTGCATGAGATCTAGAATCATCAAGTTGAAAGCTGCAGGAAATCTGAGAGATTAATCCATTTAAATTCCTTATGTTAACTGAGAAAGCTGAGGATGAGAAGTGAAATACCTTCTCAGTTGAGATGGATTCATTTGGCCCTCCTAGTTCTCCCCCCACCCCAGATGCTGATGGCTATTGGCTATGGCCAGATATATAGTAGTCATTGAACTCTGCAAACTCCATAGATGGAAATCAACATCTTTTTCTCAGCCAAAATCCTGTTCAGCCCCTCTGCTAGACAATAATTTTTAACAGGAGGGAGATTTGGTCAAAGGAAGCAAGTTGGACCATCCCTAGGGAGCTAGCTACAAGCCAAATCATTCCATGTTCCCTAACATTGACATTTAGGTGGACTTGGGTTAAATGAGCTCCCTGATCAGGGATGAAGGCACAAGAGCCCATCTCGAGCCAGAGGCTAGAAGCAGAGGGAGAAAAGAAGAAAGAGGCAGTTCTGCCCATTTTGGTTTGGTGACACTGTAGTGGTAGAATCTATGCGTGGTGGGGCCTCAAAACATTGTTTTTAATGTTTTAGTCACTTTTCTGCCCTCTGAAGGGAGAAAGAAAGAGACAAACTCCCTTTGTGCTAGTTGACTCTAGAACTGTACTAACAGTATTTTCTCAGTTGCTGTTAAGGCCCTGTGTCTGCCAAAGTCACAGAATTCTATTTTAGAAAGATTAGTTTACACCCTCAATTCTACCAACATTTATTTAATCCCTGCTATGGGGTTTAGTAGAAAGAGTGGTGTAATAGATAGAGAGCTAACCTTCAGGCCAGAACAACATGAGTTCAATTCTTACGTCTGATAAATATTGGCTGTATGACCCTGGGCAAGTCACCAGTATCTCTAAGGCAACTAAGGTTATAATGTTGCATAACAGTTACCAACATCCTTTGGAGTGGCTTGCATCTGTGAAATCTCAGAACAGGACCAAAAAAATATGTCAGTCACTAAGGTAGGATGCTTTGCAAAGCTCTTATTCAACTGGGAGATGTTTCCCTATCTTCTGCTTCTGAATGGACTGAAGAAACCCTAACAAGGTCAGGTCCATATCCAGAACCAGAAATCCTCACACCTGGCCAAATTCAGTTCAGGAGAGGATAGCACAGAGGGCATTCTCATAAGTAGGAGATGGAACAGTTTATCTTCCAGAAGATTCAACCCTTGCCACTCCAGGGGATGAGGGTTGAGAGAAAAGGAGAGTACAGAGAAAAGGCTGCCATGATCATGGGACTGCTCTGAGGACAGTCACTGCTGCATGCCATGGGCCAGGAAAGGAGGGGAGAGAGCTGTCAAGAAGAAGAAGAAGTATACCATCCCCTCCCCACCCATGTTGGTGCCCTGGGACAAAGCTCTGGTTAGGGTCATTGGAAAGGACTTCAACAGTTATCTAGTCCAACCTATAAGAGAAAGGAGTTGGAATTATATAACATACTGGGCAATATTATATAACATACTGGGCATACTGATCATCCCATCTCAGTTTGAGGATATCCAATGAAGGGAAAAACATTTCCTTCCAAGGAAACTCATTTCACTTTGAGACAGTTCTACACGCTAAGAAGTTTCTCCTGATATCAAGCCCAATTTTTTTCTTATTTAATATTTTATTTTCCCAATTACACAAAAACAATTTTAATATTCTTTTTTGTCAAATTTTGAGTTCCAAATTTTCTCCCTTTTTCACCACCCCCCCCATTTAGAAGACAATCAATTTGACATAAGTTATACATGTATAGTCATGCAAAACACATTTTCACATAAGTTATTCAGTGAAAGAAAACATAGACAAAAAAAGAAAATAAATAAAGAAAAAGTATCTTTGATCTGCATTCAGGCTCTACCAGTTCTTTCTCTGGAGATGGACAGCACCTTTCATCATAAGTCCTACAGAATTGTCTTGGATCATTGTATTGGCAAGAATAACTGAGTTATTCAGAGTAAATCATCATACAGTATTGCTGTTACTATGTACAATATTCTCCTGGTTCTGCTCACTTCTGCATCAGTTCATGGAAGTGTTTCCAGGTTTTTCTGAGAGCATCTTGTTCATTATTTCTTAAAGCACAATAGTATTCCATTATAATCATGTGCAACAACTTGTTCATTCATTCCCCAATTACTGGATATCCCCTTAATATCTAATTCTTTGCCACCATTAAAAGAGCTGCTATAGATATTTTTGTACACATAGGTCCTTTTCCTTTTTGTTTTTTATCTCTTTGGGATACTGACATAGTAGTGCTATTGCTTGGTCAAAGCATCTGCATGGTTTTATAGCCCTTTGGGCACAATTCCAAATTGCTCTCCAGAATGGTTGAATCAGTATACAACTTCACCATACATTAACATTTCAATTTTCCCACATCCCCTCCAACATTTGTCATTTTTATTTTTTGTCATATTAGCTAATCTGACAGGCATGAGGTAGTAGCTCAGAGTTATTTTAATTTCATTTCTCTTATCAATTAGTGACGTAGAGCATTTTTTCATATGACTAGAGATAGCTTTGATTACTTGATTACTTGATTACTGAAAACTGTGCATATTCTTGGACTGTTTATCAATTAAGGATTGGCTCTTATTTCTATAAATTTGACTATTTCCTATATGTTTGAGAAGTGAAGTCTTTATCAGAGAAACTGACTGTAATTTTTTTCCACAGTAATAATTACCAACTCTGTAGTTCCCTCCATCCTATTTATCCTACTCTCTTTCTATCCTTTTACTCAATCCATTCTCAAAAGTGTTTTACTTCTGATTTTTATCTCCCCCAAACTTCCCTCCCTTCTACCAGCACCCTGCCCCCTCTCTTATTCCAATCTCTTCCTACTTTCCTGGGTGGTAAGTTAGATTTCTACATCCTGAGTATGTATGTTATTCCTTCTTTGAGTCAATTCTGATGAGAGTAAGGTTCATGTACACCCTTCCCTGCTTCCTCCATTTTCTCTTCCACTGTAAAATCTCTTTCAGGCTTCTTTTATATTAGATTAATTTGTCCCATTCTACCTTTCCCTTTCCCCTTCTCCCAGAGCATTCTTCTTTCTCCTTCCTTAATTTTATTTTTTTAAATAATCATACCATTACATTCAATTCACACTTATGCTTTCTCTCTATGTATACTCCTTCTAACTGCCCTAATAATGAGAACATTTTTAGTAGTTATAAATATAATTTTCCTGTGTAGGAATATAAACAGCTTAACCTTATCAAATCCCTTATGATTTCTCTTTCCTGTTTACCTCTTTATGCTTCTTTTGCATCTTGTATTTGAAAGTCAAATTTTCTATTCAGCTCTGGTCTTTTCATCCAGAATACTTGAAAGCCCTCTATTTCATTGAATATCCATTTTCCCCCTGAAGGACTATACTCAGTTTTGTTGAGTAGGTGATTCTTGGTGGTAATCCTAGCCCTTTTGCCCTCTAGACTATGATATTCTAAGCACTTTGATGCTTTTATGTAAAAGTTGCTAAATCTTGTGTTATCCTGACTCTAACTCCACAATATGTAAATTGTCTCTTTTTGGCTGCTTGAATTGTTTTCTCCTTGATCTGAGTGGTCTGGAATCTGGCTATAATGTTCCTGGGAGTTTTCATTTTGGGATCTCTTTCAGGAGGTGATTGGTGGATTCTTTCAACTTCTATTTTACCCTCTTATTCTAGAATATCAGGGTAGTTTTCCTTAATAGTTTCTTGAAAGATGTCTAGACTCTTTTTTGATTATGACTTCCAGGTAGTCCTTTAATTCTTAAATTATCTCTCCTAGATCTATTTTCCTGGTCAGTTGTTTTTCCAATGCGATATTTCACATTTTCTTCTATTTTTTTTATTTTGTTTGATTGTTCCTTCATTACCTCATAAAGTCATTAGCTTGCATGTATACAATTTTAACTTTTAAGGTATTATTTTTAGTGAACTTTTGTACCTCCTTTTCCATTTGATCAATTCAACTTCTTAAGGAGTTCTTTTCTGTGAATTTTTGTATATTTTTTTCTATTTGGCCAATTCTGAATCTCAAGGAATGCTTCTCGTCAATGGATTTTTTTTTTTTTGCCATTTTTACCATTTGGTACAATCTGGTTTTTTTAGGTGTTATTTTCTTCAGTATTTTTTATGCCTCCTTTACCAAGCTGTTGACTCTTTTTTCATTATTTTCTTGCATCACTCTCATTTCTCTCCCCAACTTTTTCTCTACCTCTCTTACTTCATTTTCAAAATCATTTTTGAATTCTTCCATGGCCTGAGACCAATTGATATTTTTCTTTGAGACTTTGGATGCAGGAATTTTGACTTTGTTGTTTTCTTCTGATTGTCTGTTTTCATCTTCCTTGTCACCACAGTAACTTTCTATGGTCAGAATTTTCTGTTGTTTGCTCATTTTCCAGCCTATTTCTTGACTTTTAACTCTATGCTAAAGTGGGGCTCTGCTTCCAGGGTAGAGGGTACACTGTCCCAAACTTCAGATTTTTTATTCAGCTGTTTTCAGAGGTAATTCTGGGGACCTTCAAGTTTTTGGTATGTATTAGATCAATATGGTATGATCTAGGGAGAGATGTGTTTACTATTCTCCTGTATTGTGCACTGGTTTGTGAGTATCCACAAGCACTCACAAACTCAACCTTGTAACTGTGACCAGGGTCCCTGCTCCCCTGTGGCCACAAGCTCTGCTATGCTAGTGCTCCTCCTCACACTGGGACTAAGACTCAGGACTGTGACCCAGATCCAAGTATAGGTAACACTACAGAGACCTGCCCCTAGTGCCAGCAAAGATCCCTATAAATCTCCTTCTGACCAATTGTCTGATCCCCTTACCATATGTGGGCTGAGAGGCCTGTAAACCACCTCTGCTGTGACTGACTCAGTCACTCAGAGCCCTGCTTGTGCTTTGCTGGGGCCTGGTCTGCATTGTACTGCACTCCTCTCTCACCCTGGTGAAATACCTTTCCTGTTGACCTAACTTGTCTTGGACTGGTAAATTGTTTTACTCCATCTTTTTGTGGATTCTGACACACTAGAATTTGTTTTTAAAGGTATTTGGAGGGTCTTGGGGAAGAGCTCAGGGGTATCCCTGTCTTTACTCTTCCATCTTGGATCTTCCTGTCCATCCTGACTCCACTAGTGCCAAATTTTTATTCTTGCAACTTCCAAACATTATTCTTGGTTCTACCTTTTGGCCCCACATATAATAACTCCATTCCCTTTCTCTTTCACATGACAGCCCTTCAGATACTTGAAGAGAACTATCATGTTCCCTCTGAGTCTTGTCTTCCCTTCTCCAAGTTAAATATTCTTAGTGCTCTGCCCACTCTTAACATTTCTGCTCTTCTGATTCAACTGGCCACTCCAAGGAAGAAAGGAGCTTTAGTAAAGCTTTCAGAAAGAATCTATCTGACCAGAGACCCTACAACTAGGCAAAGACCTTTGATCTTAAGAGGACTGAAGGGAGGGCAGTATCATTTCCTCTGTCATTATTTAGTTCTCTATCCTTAGGCACTGATTCATTTGGCCAGTATGACACGGTCTTGAAGAAGTAATAGTTATAGAGTTTTTGCCACCTACTGCCTATCCATTTGGTCCTGGGGGAGAGGGGTATTGATTGACTTCCAAATGAAAGTCAGGACTCCAGGTCCTCTACCCCATATTCAATTTCCCCCTGTTATATTATACACTCCTTATTACCCTATGCAGGTCACTTCTCTTGCTTCTTCCCTGAGCATCTCCAAATATAGAAAAATTGCATAACCTCAATGACTAAAAGAAAATTGCCTCACCACCCTTCTCTCCCTAGTATCTACTTCTTTTTTCCACCATCAACCCTCCCACAGCTTTGACTAGTAAGTTATATCAAACTGAAAGATTCTATCGAATCTTAGATATCATTACTGTATTGGGGCTACAGGTGGAAACTCCATTTGTTAGCATTAGAGTGACCCTGGATCCCAGAAGGAAACTTAATAAAAACTGCATTTGTTCTAGATTGTTAAAAATTGTCTTTTAAAAAAGACTATATGTTGCAGAATAGGTGCTGACTAGCATTGATAGAGAGAGTTTTCTCTCTTGGGAGTTTCATATAGCAATAAAATTATAGGGCCAGCCCCATCCCCCAAATAAATAAATAAATAGAAGACTTGAGAACAATAACAAAAACCACACAATGATTCTAGGACTTAACTAGCTTTTTACAATAATGACGCAAAGACCATGATGTATGGAAGGGCAGAGAAAGAAGAAACGGACCAGTCTTCGAGCAAGTAATTTAAAGACAACACAGGGACCTTTTGGGACAAAGTACCTCTGTAGCATCATTAGAACTTGGCTCTGGATTCACAAGGAGAACTGGGTTGTGTGTAATGCAAGGTGCTGGGAAGATAGGCACATAAAAGATTTGGAACTAAAAGGAACCATAGAGTTCATCTAGTCCAACCCTCTGGTTTTATAGATGAGGAAACAGAGTAGTGATTTGTCCAAGGTCATAGGTAGCAGAGCCAAGTATGGATCCAAATCTTCTTACTGTAAATTCACTTTCATTACCCTTTCTCTTATACCCTGCTACCTCAGAAATTGGGGAGGGGGTGGAGAGGGAAGGAGTTTTGCTCTCTACATAAGTAAAACTATCCATAACATCTACAGAATAACAACAAATTTTTCATAGAATCATTGAATTCTAGAATTGGGACAGAGTTAGACTAGGTCTAGAGACCTCAGACCACCTCACACTAGAAAGGGAATCCTTACAGTAAGTAAGTTGCAGACCCAGGATTCTTCAAACTTAAATTTACTTCTTACAGCCCCTACCTGTTGCTCCTAGTTCTGCCCTCTGGCATCAAACTGAACACATTCCATCCTCTTTTCATGTGAGAGCCCTTCAGAGACCTGAAGACAGTTATAAAGGTCCCCCCCACACTCCAAGTCTTCTCCTGGCTGAGCAATTAGTTCATTCTATTGTTCCCCATATGAAGTGTACTCACGGCTACCCACCTTCCCAGACATCTTCCTCTGATTACTCTCCACCCCATAAATACTCCTGTCCCAAACTGCAGCTCTGAGAACCAAATACAACACTCCAGATTTTGCAACCATATTTAAGCACAGAAAATTAAGACTCCAAACAATGTTTTCCCTAAACCGCTATCAATAATAAAACACAAACACCAGCTTCCCAAACTTGTCCCCATAGAAAGAGCAATAGCAATCATCTCATTTTTCTTTCTTAAAATATCTGAACCTTTTTTTATCCTTTATACCAGAGAAAAGGGAAGGGTTGAAAGGAATCGTGCTGTTTTCAAAGCAGGAGGACTAAAATGCACCATGAATGTAGCTCTCTAGGGTATCATGAAACCATCACTGTGAAATCCAAACCCTCCCCTATCCTTAAAACCTGTTATCTTCCCAAGGCTCTGATGGCATCCACCCTCCCTTCCACCCACCCACCCACAGCCATCAATGTGGAAAGAGTCAAAAAAAATGAAACTTCTTAGGGGAACCTATTCCTCCTGCTGTGGCCTGCAGGTCTAGAGATGAAGAGAGGTCCTTGTAGTTCTGGGCCATTTCCTGTTCTAGTACCCAGTCCTGGAGGAGGACTTTTGTTTTGAGACATTTTAATTCAAACTCAAAAAGAAGAGAGGGAAGCCAGGTTAAGTGAGGACCCACATCTAGTCACATGATTGAGAGCTGGAAGGGTCTTTAGATCGATTAGTCCACAGCCCCTATTTATCAGTTGGAATCCTGTGGTGACCAACTGTAAAAGACTTGGCTACTCTGATCAATACTGAATGATCCAAGACAATTCCAAAAGACTCAAGATGAAAAAATACTATCTGTCTCCAGAGAGAGAACCGATAAACTGAGTGCAAATTGAAATTATTTTCTCACTTTATTTTTCTTGATTATTTTTTGGAAATTTGATTAATATGAAAATATGTTTTATGTGATTTCACATGTCTAATTGATATCATATTGCTTGCCTTGTAGGTGGGGGAGGGCTGGAAGGGAAAAGGAGAATTTGGAGCTTAAAACTTAAAAAGAAAAGAATGTTAAAATAAACATCTTTTTTAAAATGGAATCCCATGGGGAAGCTAGGTGGCATTGTGAATAGAGCACCGGCTCTCGAGTCAGGGGGACCTGAGTTCAAATCCAGTTTCAGACACTTGACACACTTACTAGCTTTGTGACCTTGGGCGAGTCACTTAACCCCAATTGCCCTGCCTTCCTCCATCCAAAAAAAAAAAAAAAAGCAAAAAAAATGGAATCCCATAGAAGTGAATTGATTTATCTAAGTCATCCATTTAGAGCTGCAAGGAGGTAATCCAGTCCAGTGCTCTCATTTTATAGATGAAGAAACCGAGTCTGAATCTTACCCAAGGTCAGGCAAGGACTAAGTGACAGAGCAGGGATTCAAACCCGAAGTCCTCTGATTTCAGGCCTCTGACCCAACGCGCTTTCTACTTTCTCATGTCGGTTGCTTGCTGTCTTACTTTTAGACCCAAAGCCATTTTTTCATCACAGCACAGGTAGAAAAGGATTTGCAGCTTCAGTTTTCTATGTGTCCATTTAATCTCCCCTCTGTTGAGTATGGGCCTGGGTTGAGAGGCAGAAAACATCCTTAAGTATAAAATGAAGGGGTTGAATTCCATGTCCCTTCTACCTCTGGATCTGTGATCTCAAATGACTGCCTTTCAGCTCACTGGTCAGCTCCCTGCTAACAGCAGGGAGCCAGGGTAGGAAAAGTAATCAGGCAGACAGTAATACTGAATTATGGGCTGTCTTTGTCGTTCAGTTGAGTTCAACTCTTAATTATCCTGTCTGGAGTTTTCTTGGCAAAGATACTAGAGGGGTTTTGCCATTTCCTTCTCAGGCTCATTTTACAGATGAGGAAACTGAGGCAAACAGGATTAAGTGGCTTGCCCAGGGTCACACAGTCGATAAAATGACTGATCTGAGGCAGATTTGAACTCTGGAAGATGAGTCTTCCTGTCTTCAGGCCCAGCACTCTATCTACTGTGCCATCTAGTTATACCTGAGGATTAACTTTAGCTGCCTTGATATCCCTTAATAGTGACATCTGCTAAGGGTGCAGCTATACCTAGATTTTCTTGAATCAGTGGCAGTTCTCTATTCTGAATTCTCCCTCCCCCTTTTACTTAGTTCCCCATTTTCAGTTCCTTAACCCTCTGAGGGCATAGTTCAGATTAAAAGCTAGACCTTAGACACCATCTGCTTCCTTTTCTAACCCTATCATTTAAAAGATGAAGAAATAAGGCCCAAAGGGGTTAGTGAAATGACTTACCCAAAGTCACACCCAGTCTTACTTATGGTAAGTTGCAGACCCAAGATCCCTAATTCCAAATCAAGCACAACTTTCTTCCACTCCATCAGGCTGCTCCCATGGAGTCATAATACTTGGAAAATTAAGGCTAAATTCAATCACACACTTCTGAAATTCCACCCCCCTCATCTCAATCTGTATACATCATGGCAGACCCAAAACATCTGTTGGCATGGTTTTACCCAAGAACAACATAACACTCATTACTTAACTTCTATTGGCCTGTTTTTAATCCAATGAAAAGGACTTTGGAAGCCCTCTAGTCCTTAATTTTACAGACAAGAAGACTGAGGCTCAGGGGGGGTAGGTGATTTGCCCAAAGTTACACAACTAGTAAACATCAAAGATGGGGTTTGACCCCAGGTCCTTTGACTGAAGAGCCAGAGTTGTTCTTTCTACTGGACCACACTGCCTCAAGGGAGATATCAAGTAAGCATTCACTCCTAATATACTCAGGCAAAGGAAGTGGATGTCTAACTTACTTTGGGTGCAGCCCAGATTTCTACAGCCACCAGAGCACATCTCTGTACTTTAATACTTTGTTCCACTAGGGTTCAAAAGATCTCTTTTGACCTTCTGGTCAATTTGAAATATTCTAACACCTTCCCTTTAAAACCAGATTGAGCAATATTTGGTGCCGTCTAATAACAGCAGCTGCATTTATAGGGTGCTTAGAGTTTGCAAAACCTTCCCTTCACACTAATTCTGTGAGGGAGCAAGTACAAATATGATTACACCCATTTTACAGATGGAGAATTTAGGACCAGAGATAAGAAATGACTCATCAGTAGTGGCAGGCTATAAAGTATCAAAGTCATAATCAGAACCCAAGTCTTCTGAATTCAACTCCAACATTCCTTTCCCTAGATTACATTGTTTCTTCACCTCCCTTTTCATATAGCTCCTTTCAATTCTCCTAAAAAAAATGAGCTCTTCACTATCAGGTTTTTATTATCCCTGCTTTCTAGATGGGGGAAAGTAAGGTATATAAAGATGAAAGGAGGTTTCTGGGGTCATTCCTCAGGAAAATAGCAAAGCTGGGAAAGCATGAGGAAACCCTCTAAGGATGACCCCATTCCAGACCGCTGAACACTTGAAGACGTGGTCTATCTGTCTTCTTATGGCAGCCTCTGATGGTGAGTTATTTATCATAAGCTTGGGAAACTTGATAACTATATTTTCAGCATATGCTATCAGAGCAGATGTGCCTGCAGACAGAGAACTGGACAACCTTATCGTGTGCAATGACGCAGGATAGGCAGATTTCAGAGCAATCTACAAGAAGACTGCATGGTCAACTGATTTTATAGAATCACAGAATGTTATATCAGGGAAAGACCTTAGAGGTTGACTCCAAACTCTTCATTCATCAGGCAAGGATCTGAGTGCCAAGATTTTGGTTTGTGGCATGTTGTGTGTGTGGGGGGGGGGGGGGTGCGCATGCACGTGTAGATACACACATTTATACATATATTTAAGATTTAAGGAGTTGTGGCATATGGGACTATTTTAGTGAATTTTTCCCTAACATCAGTTGAAATGATTTTTTGAAGCCCAATAATCAACCCTCTAGAGCATGGAGCATTGTTTCTTTGTGCCCTGAAAGAATTAAGGAGTCAAGGGGGCAGAGCCAAGATGGCAGAGTAGAAACAGCACTTCCAAGGTGCTCCTGCCCACACCACTTCCAAACAATGTAAAAGGTGGACTCTGAAAAACTTCTGGAGCTCCAGCACCCACAGAACAACACAGAGAAGCTAACCTCCCACTGAGGGCCGCCAAGTAGCCTGGCAAGGAGCGGCCAGCACAGCGCTCTGGAAGCAGACAGAACAGCGCTCTGGAAGTGGCCAGCCCAACTCTCTGGGAACCCAGCCCAGGCCCATGTTAGCCGCAGTTTTAGCCCCAGGGTGGCCAGGCCAGCAGCCTGCTGGAGGGACCCCAGAACACAAGAAGCTGTGGCAATTCCAGAATTATCAACACAGATATGCCTAGAACAAAATGAGAGGTTAATGCCCTATGGAATTTGGGACCAGTATTTGGGGGACAAGTTGGCTTCCTCCCCTGGGGGCAAGAAACAGCTGAGGAGTCACGGCACAGAAGTCATTTTGCAGCTTAAGTGGCAGCTTCAGCTCCTGGTCTGCAAACTGTAGGGAGATCCAGCAATCAGTCTGGGGGTTAATCACTCTTGCTTTAACCTCCCTGGATCTGGATTATGGTCTGGGGGGGGAGGTCTGGGGTAGGTATCCAGCTTGCCAGAGCGTGTGGAGGCTTCACAGAGGCCACCCAACTAATACCTCCGGAAGTTGTGAAGACCCCAATGTTTGGGACAGAAGCTCCCCTGTCTGGTGGCAGAGTCCTACTGTGGCAACAAGCCCAAAAATCAAGTAATTAAGTTGCAACATGCCTAGGCAAAGGAAACAAAATAAGCAGAAAAACACAACATTAGACTCCTATTTGGGGGACAAAGAGGATCAAAGCATGGCACAGGAGGAGGTCTGAGAGGTCAGAACTCCTGCACGAAAAGCCCCAAATGAAAATATGAGGAGATTACAGGCCATAAAGGACCTTAAGAAGGATTTTAAAAACCAAATAAGAGAAGTGGAGAAAAATTGGGAAGAGAAATGAGAAGGATGCAGGAAAAGTATGAAATGAGAGTCAACAGCCTGACTGAGGAAAATAACACCCTAAAAAATAGACTAACTCAAATGGCAAAGGAGCCTCAAAGGGGCAATGAGGAGAAGAATGCCTTAAAAAGTCGAATTTGCCAGATGGAGAAAGAATCTCAAAAGCTCACTGAGGAAATTCATTCCTTCAGAGTTAGACTGGAGCAAATGGAAGCTAGTGACTTTATGAGAAATCAAGATGCTGTTAAACAGATCCAAACAAATGAAAGACTAGAAGGCAAGGTGAAATATCTCATGGGAAAACCACTGACCTGGAAAATAGATCCAGGAGAGACAATTTTAAAATTATTGGACTACCTGAAAGCCATGATCAAAGAAAGAACCTAGAAATCATCCTTCAAGAAATTCTCAAGGAAAATTGCCCTGATGTTTTAGACCCAGAGGGGGAAATAGAGGTTGAAAGAATCCACCGATCACCTCCTGAAAAAGATCCCAAAAAGAAAACTCCTAGGAATATTATAGTCAGGTTCCAGAATTCCCAGATCAAGGAGAAAATACTACAAGCAGCTAAGAAGAAACAATTTCAATATTTTGGAAACAATCAGAATAGCACAGGACCTGGCAGCTTCTACACTGAGGGACTGAAGGGCCTGGAATATGATACTCCCAAGGTCAAAGGAGCTGGGATTAAAACCAAGAATCACCTACCCAGCAAAACTGAGTATCTTGTTTCAGGGGAAAATATGATCATTCAGTGGAATAGAGGACTTTCAAGCATTCTTGAGGAAAAAAACCAGAGTTGAATAGAAAATTTGACATTCAAACACAAGAAGCAAGAGATGCTTGAGAAGGTAATCAGGGAAAAGAAATCAAAAGGATCTTATCAAAGTTGAACTATTTACATTCCTATATGGAAAAGCAATAACTGTGACTGATGAAACCTTTCTCAGTATGAAAATAATGGAAGAAAGGTATATGGGCATATGAATACATATGTGAATGTGTGTATATATGTTTACAGTTATACATGGAGAGAGGGCACAGGTTGAATTTGGTGGGAAGGGATGATACTTAAGGGGTGATATTAAGAGGTGACAGAGGAAAGTAGAAAGAGGAGATGGGGAGAAACAGGGTAGGGTAAACTATCTCATGTAGGAGAGGCAAGGGGAAGTAGTTGCAGGGGAGGGGAAGAACAGGAATGCAAAAAGGGAAAACCATATTCTCATTGAATTTGGCTCAGGGAGAGAATGACATACATACTAAATGGGATATCTCACCCTGCTGGAGAGTAGGGAGAAGGGGGATGAGAGGGGGGATGATGGAGGTGAGGGCATTCTGAGGGGAGGGGAGGTTGGAAGTACCCACTTTCAAAGAGGGACAGGATCAAAGTAGGGAATGGACCAGGTGGGGGGTGGGATGGGTGGGAGGGAAATATAAGCAGTCTTTTACAATATATCTACTATGGTAATGTTTTGCATAGCTATACATGTACAACACATACTGAATTGCTTATCTTCCCAGAGGGAATGGGTGACAAGGGAGGAAGGGAATGGATCTGAAATTCGAGGTCTTAAAATTACATGTTTCAAATGTATATAAATACTATTATTAATACTATTTTGCATGTAATTGGGAGATAAGATGTGCAGGCATTGGGGCACAGAGATTCACCTTGCCCTAATGGCAAAGTCGAAGGGGATATAGGAGAAGATATGGGAGAGAGCAGATTGGATGTGGGACTGCTATTTTGGGGTGGTGGGTAGGGGGAAAATGGGGAAAAATTGTAACTCAAAATCTGGCTGAAATGAATGATGTAAACCAGAAGTTAATAAAACATTAAATTAAAAAAAAAAGAATTAACAAGTCAACCTCATCAGAGAACAAAAAAATATGGTGAGTCTGATTTCATTCTCCAAGGTAGGCAAAGGGAAAAACAAACAAATCACATGTGGAGTAAGGCAGACTCCAAAAAAAATGTCCAGACTTCTTAAATACTCAATCCTTTATAATCCAAAGTAGTATTGCTAGGAGAGAAAAAGCAATGTCTTGGAGGAAGATGTAATTTCCATCTGGACAATCCTTTTAAGGGAGATCGTTATGCACGTGTGTAAATCACTCATAGCCTACATTTTCCAAAAGGAAAATGACCCAAGACTCTTGCCATGGATTGCTTCAGCCAAAGAAATGGGTTGGGGAAACAGGCAAGGTGTGGGGGGGGGGAGTAGGAACACCAAATGCTCAACTCCTCCCTATGTTACATCTGATTTACTGGCTGCCAGCAATTAGCACAGGAAATGTGAGCTCCTGCCAAATTCGAAAGCAAGCAGAGCAGCAGAAGTGGCCAGCTACCCCAAATCCCAACAGGCTTCTTGGGGGAGTTGGTAGGCTAAAAATAACTGCTGCCTTTGTAGTCAGAAGCTGGACCAAGGAGTTGGAGCTGATAGCCGGGAAACAGAGCATGTGCTAGGGTCCCCACTGCAGAGACCTGCCCTTTGGGCAAATGATTTTCCATAAAGCTGCTGCCCCATTTCAAAGGCAGCCTGACAAGTTCCAGCCCATGGGGCCATGCTCACCATTTTTAGAATCTGAGCTGATCATCTTCTACCTTCAAGTATTAATTCATTTTTTAAAGCTAAGTCAAAAAAGAGATTTGAAAGTCAAGGAACCTACAAAGCTGATGCTTCTAAATAATTATGTTGTCTCATAATTCTAATTATTTGCTTTTTTTAGGAGAAAGGGAAAACCAGGTTTGTGACTACAGACATAGAGGGAACTCCCAGTGAGGAAACTCCCTTTACTAATGTAGATTGGCACCTGCACTTAAATTTACCTTCTTAGAAATTTGCCTAGGGGCACTGATTAACTTGCCTAGGATCCCATACCCAGGATGTTTCAAAGGCAATACTTGAACCTAACTCTTTCTGACTTTGAAATCACCTCTGTCTCCACTATGCCAACCAGCCTCTCAAATAATCAATAATCATCTCTCTGCTACTTAAAAAACCCTCCCAGAGTTATGTTTCAATTCACCCCAGCAAAGAAAAATACTGTCAGGATTGAGAAGGTCCCTTGGCAAAAAGCACTCCTGGTGCCACTCATACTATCAATAGTGAATGGGCTTCTAATGCCAAACTACACACTTGATTTGGTTACCCCTTACCTAGGGAAAACAGACATCACCTTGGCTTCCTGGTTCTCCAAACTGTGGTCCTGAAGTTCCAGCAAGAAAAACTGATCAAAAAGTTTGGTTGAAAGGAAAGATTCTTTCTCTTTCTCTCCATAGTCTATGTGTACGGCATCTCTCAAACTAATTTGCCCCCTCCCCCAAAAAAGGCTTCATCAAGATTACATGGACTTAGGTCCATCAGACAAGCAGGGTACCTTCCAAAACTTCTCCTATTTGGCAAGCAAAGGGTAAACACTGGCTGGTGGCAGAAGATTGCATTTACATTTTCCCATTATTCTCTTCCTCTTTCTATCAACCTCCCTGCTCTTTCTTTTCCCACTCCTCTATCAAGTGATTCAATTCCGTGGGCCTGGACCCATTGGGGTTATTCATGTTCCTGGATATATTGTTGGGGCAGCAGGAAAGTAGGACTTTTTTTCTACATATAGTCTCTGAGGGCAGAGTTTCGGGGCAACTCAGATTTTCAGGATGATGGCCCCCTTGAGGATCAGAAATTTGCCAGTGAGGCTTGCCCTCTTGAAATAGTGGAGTGGAAAGCATCATTGCCTGATGAGATTTGTGAAAGGGGAGGAAAAGGCAAGTGAGAGGGCAAAGGGCTGGAGAATCATTGAAGGTTTCTTGGAACAGAGAGAACATAAAACACTAGACTGCACAAGAATGACTATTCAGTGTTCACAGAACAGCTTCCATTTAGCCCAGAAACCAGTGAGAGAGCTTCAGTGCTCTGACAAAAAGGAGGGAAATTTCAATGGGGAAGCGGGGAAGACAGAAAGTGAGGGGAGGAATTGGAGCTTTCTTCCTTGAAAGGTACAAGTTCCTTCCAGTAAAACTCAGGAGGGGGCTTTCTGAAGAAGTGGAACCTGCCCATTGGAGGTAAATAACTGCCTCCTCCATGTGTATCCCTCTGTGACTGTTTTCTTTTGTGTTGATCTGTTTAGGTGTGGGGATGTGGGTACTTGGTCTGAGTTTGGGAATTGTGTGCTGGTACCAGCTTGATAGGAACAAGTGACAGCCTGCATCCCGGGGGAGCCCCTTAGGCCTGGCAACCAAAAGCCGATGCTTTCTCTTTGAGCAATTCCCAGCACAGGTGGCAGCTCCAGCTCCCTAGACAAGGAAGACAAAAACACAAGATTGTATCATCCCTGACCTAGAGCCCAGGCTATAAGCCATGGTAGAGATCGGGACTCACACATAATTTCATTCATATAGAGAACCTCCAGTGAGGAGACTGCCTCTCCCAAGGTAGGTTGCTGCCTATGCTACAAGGTAGTGTTAGAAAGCTGCCTGAGGCACTAAGAGACAGGATGTATTCGAACATAGGTCCTCCTGGCTTCAAAGCCAACTCTCTACCCACTACTAAACTCTGCTTCTCTTGGCAGTACCATAATAAAGTTATTGGGAGAGGGGAAGTGTCTCTGAAATCCCTTCCCCCAAATATAGCATTTTGGAGGATGTAAGGATGCCTTAAATCTGTTACATATCTGTCTCCCATTTTCCTAGGATAACTCAACTTAGAGACAAATTACCTGGGCAAAATGTTTTACTACTTAGACTGCTTGTAACAGAAGTAGGACTGGCTTTGGAATCAGAAAGAACAAAGCTTAAAGTCCTGCCCCACCCTGCTACATACTAGCTGTGTGAACCTGGATAAGTCACTTTCCCCTGCCTCAGGCAATTCTCTAACTCTAAAAATTATAGCTAGTTATAATTATTATAAATCGCATGGTTCACATGTAGTTATAAATTATAATGTTATAATGTTATATATGTTATATACATATTTGCATGTAAGTATAAATTACAATGCTCTATTATAAATGTTATACTATAACTGTTACAATTTACAACTATCTGCATTAGTAAGGGAGAGATTTACATAGTAGGGGTTATCTACATGAATAAAATCACAGGTTCAAAGAAAAAGAAATTGCTTCTAGGTTTCAAATACACTCTATGCCCCACCCCCAAATTCAGTCCTCAGACATCTAGTCCTAGACCCCATTTTCCTAGATATGCAGAGTATCTCTGACCTCTGGACCTAGTTTCTGTTTTCTAAGACTCTATTTTCCATGGCTCTCTACTAAGGCTTTCTAGATCAGTGAGATGGTTGGTCCAGCAAAGCTGTCTCTCCAGTGACTTAGTATCCCCACAGGGAATCCTGGGGAAGGAGTAGCAGAGAACTAGATAACCTTTTTATTTTTTTCCACTCACACTTCACCTTACATTGGTCATTTCACTATAAAAGACACTTAGCCCTTAATTTGAGAGTTCTGTCAGTTACCTTCAGGAGGCTCAGCCACGGGGGGATTTAAACAGTACATATGATAGCCACGGTCACAGTCATCACAGAAGAGCAGCTGGTCCTGATGGGGGGTGGGGAGAGAGAAAGAGAAGAGAGAGAGGAGAGAGAAGAGAGGAGAGAGACAGACAGGCAGACAGACAGAGACAGAGACAGAGAGAGAGAGAGGAGAGACAGACACAAAGAGACAGAGACAGAAAAACAGAGACAGGCAGACAAAAAGACAGAGACAGAGAGGGAGAGAGAGGGGGAGAGAGAGAGAAAGAACAAATTTAATCTTTTAAGTCCTCAAATTGCTCACATTGTTTATACTTACTCCTGCTCCATAGACTAGACCTTGGTTTTGTAATTTATAATTTATACCTACTTAGTTTATAATTTATAATTTATTTATATTTATAATTTATTTATATTATAATTTATACTTACATGCAAATATGTATATAACATATATAACATATAAATTGCTCAAATTGATCACAGAATCCTGCTTTAATCTGCCTTTCTAATCTTTTCTACTCACCTTATGGACCAAACAAACTGACCCACTCCATAATCCCATAACATTTCTTATGAGCTTACCTACCCCTGGTGCTATTAACAACCAGAATGCCCTCTTTCTTTTCTATATATCTAGATTTTTAAAAATCAAATTTTAAAAATTATTTTATGGTTATTTAACTTTTCATAGCCTAAAGAGGCAACTTGGCATGGTGAATAGTGTACTACCCTTGAAGTCAGAAAGATCTCAGTGCAAATTCTGTCTGATACATACCAGCTGTGTGACTATGGGCAAATCACTTGACCACTCAGTGATCCCAGCAACTGTCTAAGACAAGGCAGGGCGGGGGGGGTTGAACCTGCAGCCTTAACACCACATGTGGCCTTCTAGGTCCTTAAGTATGGCCTTTTGACTGAATCTAAATTTTACAGAACAAATCCGGTCACAAAGGCCTTAAGGCCACATGTTCCCCACTCCTGGTCTAAGATTAGAAGTTATAGAGCAGCCATTTCAGGGGAAAAGAGTTCCCTGTGCTGACAAAATCATAGATCTGGTTGGAAAAACTAAGATAAATCCTGGAGGAATGGATAGATGGCTGACCTTGGGTTCGAATCTAGATTCTGACACATACTAGCCCTTGGACGGTCGCAACCTCTTGGTGCTTCTGGAAACTTTTTTTTAATGATTTCTTCTGTTTTTATGTCATCACAAATAAGACAACTTTTAAAGATCACAAGTTATAGTCCCAAGTCGAGCTGTTAAGGATTGATGGAGGGGGTTTCCACAATGGAAATTCTCTATGCTAATGAAATCATAGCTCCTGATTTCTTAACAAAAAGGTCTTGTTCACTAGACTATAAACTCCATGAAATCAGGAACAGTTCTTTAATCTCCCACTCACAGTGTCCAGCACAGTGCCAAACATACATTATAAGTGCTCAAGGGATCACTTGTCGACCTGATCACTGGTACATAGTGTCAGCAAGGTGTCACTGTCTGGCCTTGAATTCTTCTGTCCTTTGGCTTAATTCCAGGGGTACTCTAATGGGGAAAACATCCCAGCAGCACACTGTGTCTTCATAGCTCTCCAGGATAGAGAGAAATTGAAACCATGCCTCCTCTTCAGCTCCTTGAAGCAAAGCAGGGTCCAGGCCTCCCTTCCTTTCTCACAGGCTATTCTGGAACTCAGAGCCTCAAACACACTAAGATCTGGGCAGTGATAGGGAAAAGGAAGACTAGAGATTGAGATCCGAGATATCCCAGGCAGGAGGTGAACCTCCTTTGGCTATTGACCTGTCAAGTGTTTCAGCACCATCATTGCCCCTTCTCCACCCCCAACCCTCAAACAGATGAACAAAAGGGTGTTTGCAAAGTTGAGTTCAGTCTCAAAACTCCAAAGGCAAGGTCTAGTCTATGGAGCAAGACATATAGAAAAGTTTCAGGTTAGGTCCTGTATTTAAATGAGTGTCATAAATGTTGTAGTCTAATTCAACAACTGTGTTAAGTATCTACTGTGTAAGGTTCTGTGATATGTCCATATTTAAAAATATTTCACAAATATGATATGTGTGTGTTTACAAAGACAGAAAATAAAACAGCCTCTATCTTCCATAGGCTTATAATCAACTAGGGTAGTGGAGGGGAGGGGCATACAGATAAATAAATACAAGTATATCAAGTATAACTAACTTTGATAGACTTAGCTCTTCTCAGTAATGCAAGTATCTAAGACAGCTTCAAAAGAATTGTGATGGAAAATGTCCACATCCAGAGAAAGAACTACGGAGTCTGAATGCAGATTAATGCATACTGTTTGCTCTCTCTTTTTTTTGGCTTTGTATTTTCTTTCTTGTGGTCCCTCCCATTCATTCTAATTCTTCTTTACAACATGACAAATGTGAAAAATATGTCTAATAAGAAAGTATATGTAGAGCTTATATCAAATTGCATGGCATCTTGGGGGGGGAAGAAAGGGAGACAGAAAATTTAAAACTCAAAATCTTGTGGAAGTGAATGTTGAGAACTAAAAGTAAATAAATTATTTTTAAGTATATATAAAAAAGTATATTAAGTAAGCCCAAAGTCACTTCAAAAGGAGGGGAGCTCTAATGGCTGAGAGAGATTCAGAAAAGGTTTTATGAGACTTGAACTAAACCTTGGATAGAGCTAGAAATTCTAAGCTGAGGAGTGAGAACATTTCTGCAAGCAGCCAGTGGTGAGAGAGAGAATATTTTGTAAGGGGAACAGCAATCCAGTATGTAAAGCACATAAAGGAGTAAGCAATGAGAAATAAATCTGGAAAGACAGGTTTTTAATAAATGCTTATTGGATTGAATTGAACTCGTTCATGACCTCTAGGAGTCAGGATCTACTCTAGCATCCTGGTCTTTGAAAGTTCCCCAGTTCCAAGGGCGGCTATGCCTTTAATGCACCTGGATGAACTGCAGGGGTTGCAGGGAGATAATATAGGATGACTAAAGCTTGCAAGAAGACATCATTAACTTTTCTTTCCCTCCACCAATTCTCTGTCAGTTTTCCCTCTCTCCTTTTTGTTTTTAATATAACTACTGCTCTCTCTTTCCTCCCATGGGGGATCATTCCTTTCTCTCTCCTCAGTAGGCTGCAAGAAGGCCTCCTTTTAATGATATAACCTATCATATCCCCCAAAGAGGAGGAATGAAGGCAGTCCCAGAGGCAAAGGGAAAAGTTCTGCCTAGGGAAAGAGGGACAAGGTCCAAAATGAGAACCAAGTAAGCAAAAGCCAAAAAGTGACAAGGTCATGTTGGAATGAGAATTTCTCAGATCATCCAAATCCAAGTGTCTGTTATAGAAGCAGAAAGAAGGCAGCTAAAAAGGGACCTGAAACAGCCCAGTAAGTGAGTCAACAAGTATCTAGTAAGTGTTTACCATGTGCCAGGAGCTGTTACTTGGTGCTAAGTGCTGAATGCCAGGGATATACAGAAAAGCAAAAGCATAGTCTCTTCTTTCAGAGAAGCCACAGTCCAAAGGGGGAGAAGCCATGTGCATGATTACGAATATATAAGACAGACTGGGAACCAATGGGAAGTAACCTGCATTAGCAGTTTAGGGATGGGGAGGTGGTGGGGATAGGATGGGAGAGAAGGTGGAGCAGGTTAGACTTCCTGCAGAAGATGGGAATTGAGGGGAAGTAGATAGAGCACCAGTCCTGGAGGTAGGAGGACCTGAGTTTAAATTCTGCCTCAGACACCATCTGTAACCTTGGGCAAGTCATTTATGCCCAATTGCTTCCTGCCCCCCCACAACCCCAAAAAAGAAGAAAATGGGATTTGAGTTTAAAGGAAGTCAGGACAGTCAAGAGACAGAGGCAAAAAAAGAGCATTTCAGATTAGGATTGAGGAGCAGGGGACAGCCAGTAAAAAAAGTCAGTTGGATCTCCTATAGAATGAGAAGACTTGCTAGCAAGAAGGAGCTGGCTGGGGCAGAGCCAAGATGGCAGAGTAGAAACAGCACGTCCAAGGCACTCTCCCCCCAGATTACCTCAAAACTATGTAAAAGGGAACTCTGAACAACTTCTGAAGCCCCAGCACCCACAGAATGACACAGAGAAGCTAACCTCCCACTGAGTACAGCCCAGCAGCCCTGCAGGAAGGACCAGCATAGCGCTCTGGGAGCCGGCAGCCCAGCCCCGGCGTGTGGAGAGCCAAGCCCAGGTCCGAGTGAGCCACAGTTTTAGCCCCAGGGCGGCTGGGCCAGAAGCCTGCTGGAGGGACCCCAGAACACCAGCAGCTGTGGTGATTCCAGAATTATCAACTCAGATATTCCTAGGACAAAGTGAGAGGTTAGTGCCCTATGGACTTGGGGACCAGTATTTGGGGAATTTGTCAGCTTTCTCCCCTGGGGGCCAGAAGCCGCTGAGGAGACACACCATTTTGTAGTTTTCAGTGGCAGCTCCAGCTCCTGGCCTGCAAACTGTAGGGAGATCCAGCGATCAGTCTTGGGGGTTAATCGCTCTTGCTTTAACCTCCCTGGATCTGGATTGCAGTCTGGGGTGGAGGTACTGGGGTGGGGATCCAGCTTGCCAGAGCGTGTGGAGGCTTCACAGAGGCCACACAACTAACACCTCTGGAAGTTGTGAAGACCCCAACGTTTGGGACAGAAGCTCCCCTGTATGGTGGCAGAGTCCTACTGTGGCAACAAGCCCAAAAGTCAAGTAATTAAGTGGCAACATGCCTAGGCAAAGGAAACAAAATAAACAGAAAAATGCAACCTTAGACTCCTATTTTGGGGGCAAAGAGGATAGAAGCATAGAACAGGAGGAGGACTGTGAGGTCAGAAATCCTCCTCCAAAGGCCCCAAAGGAAAATATGAGCAGGTTACAGGCCATAGAGGACCTTAAGAAGGACTTTAAAAATCAAATAAGAGAAGTGGAGGAAAAATTGGGAAGAGAAATGAGAAGGATGCAGGAAAAGTATGAAATGAGGGTCAACATCCTGACTGAGGAAAACAACACCTTAAAAAATAGACTAACTCAAATGGCAAAGGAGGCCCAAAAGGGCAATGAGGAGAAGAATGCCTTAAAAAGCAGAATTTGACAGATGGAGAAAGAATCTCAAAAGCTCACTGAGGAGATTCATTCCTTCAGAGTTAGACTGGAGCAAATGGAAGCTAATGACTTTATGAGAAATCAAGATGCTGTTAAACAGATCCAAACAAATGAAAGACTAGAAGGCAATGTGAAATATATCATGGGAAAAACCACTGACCTGGAAAATAGATCCAGGAGAGATAATTTAAAAATTATTGGACTACCCGAAAGCCATGATCAAAGAAAGAACTTAGAAATTATCCTTCAAGAAATTCTCAAGGAAAACTGCCCTGATATTTTAGACCCAGAGGGCAAAATAGAGGTTGAAAGAATCCACTGGTCACCTCCTGAAAAAGATCCTAAAAAGAAAACCCACAGGAATATTATAGCCAGGTTACAGAATCCCCAGATCAAGGAGAAAATACTACAAGCAGCTAGGAAGAAATAATTTCAATATTGTGGAAACACAATCAGAATAGCACAGGACCTGGCAGCTTCTACACTGAGGGATGGAAGGGAATGGAATACGATATTCCAGAGGGCAAAAGAGCTGGAACTGAACCCAGGGGTCACCTACCCAGCAAAACTGAGTATTTTGTTTCAGGGGAAAATATGGTCATTCAGTGGAATAGGGGACTTTCAAGCATTCTTGAGGAAAAAACTGCTTTGAATAGAAAAATTTGAGTTGAATAGAAAATTTGACATCCATACACAAGAAGTAAGAGATGCCTGAGAAGGTAATCAAGGATAAGAAATCAAAAGGAACTTATCAAAGTTGACCTATTTACATTCCTACATGGAAAAACAAGAACAGTGACTGATGAAACCTTTTTCAGTATGAAAATAATGGAAGAAGGGTGTATGGTCATATGAATACATATGTGAATGTGTGTATATATGTTTACAGTTATACATGGATAGAGGGCACAGGTTGAATTTGATGGGAAGGGATGATACTTAAGGGGTGAAGTTATGAGGTGAGAGAGGAAAGTGGCAAGAGGAGATGGGGAGAGATAGGGTAGGGTAAACTATCTCATGTAGAAGAAGCAAGGGGAAGTGGTTGCAAGGGAGGGGGAGAAGAGGAAGGCAAAAAAGGCAAAACCACATTCTCATTGAATTTGGTTCAGGGAGAGAATGACATACATACTAAATGGGATATCTCAACCTACAGCAGAATAGGGGGAAGGGGGATGAGAGGAGGGATGATGGAGGGGAGGGCATTCTTGGGGGGAGGGGAGGTTGGAAGTACCCACTATAGAAGAGGGACAGGATCAAGTAGGGAATGGACTAGGTGGGGGGTGGGATGGGTGGGAGGGAATTATGAGCAGCCTTGTCCAATATATCTACTATGGTAATATTTTGCATAGCTATACATGTACAACATATACTGAATTACTTATCTTCCCAGAGGGAATGGGTGACAAGGGAGGAAGGAAATGGATCTGAAATTCGAGGTCTTAAAATTAAATGTTTCAAATATATATAAATACTATTATCAATACTCTTTTACATGTAATTGGGAGATAAGATGTGCAGGCATTGGGGCACAGAGATTCACCTTGCTCTAATGGGAAAGTCGAAGGGGGTATGGGAGAAGATATGGGAGAGAGCAGGTTGGATGAGGGGATATCTTGTGGGACTGCTATTTTTGGGGTGGTGGGTAGGGGAAAAACGGGGAAAAAATTGTAACTCAAAATCTGGCAGGAATGAATGATGTAAAACAGAAGTTAATAAAGCATTTGTTTAATAAAAAAATAAAAATAAACGATTGTCAACTTGAAAAAAAAAAGGAGGAGCTGGCTAGCTGACCCTCTGGCAGATGGCAAAATGAGACATCTCACTCGCCCAAAGTTGGGCCTTTCATGGCAGCTAGGTACCACTCTCCAGTCCTACCTTACCCTAATTCACCAGTGCAGTTTATAAACCCAGATCTGCCTTTTACTCTTCTGACCCTTCCATGCCAGTGACACCATGGACTCAGGTGGCACTTAGGAACTGTCTAAAATTCCAACAGATTTTGCCTACAGATATTTTGATGAGACTATCCTCATCTCAGAGCACTTGAAAATTTGGACAGGAGGACATGATAACATGAAAAGGGGATGCTGACACCAGTCTTCTAGCCTTCTTCTTCTTTGTTATGTATTTTAATGTCACCCCCAAGTCCCCTCCAACCCTGTATGGCTGAAAGGAAAAGGAAAGAGAGGCTGAGTTTACCTCTGAACCCCTCTCTGTTCTAAAGAGCCTTTTCTATTTAGAAGCCTGTGCCAAATACAGAGTTTAGAACCTGAGAACCTGAGTTCAGACCCTACCCCTCCCTTAAGGTCACTTCCTCAGTGATCTTGAACAAATCACTTAATTTTTCTGAGTGTCTGTTTCTGAAAAATAGTCTGAAAGGTAAGGTGTTTAGACTCAATGATCTCTAGAGACTCTTCTGAATCAAAACAAAAATAATAATAGCTAACATATATAGAGAGCCTCAAGGTTCATGAAGAATTTTACATATGTCATTTTTAATATAGCTATGATCCTGTAAGTCCTAAGGCCATCTAAGAGAAGTCTGATGGGTAATAGGGGAGACTCATTGTGTGGCCTTATAGAAATAACTTCCCATCTCTCATATCTATTCCACAATTCACAAGATAATTGTCCAGATTGGGTATTACTTATCCAATATTTCTTAGTTCTTGAGCTACTCCTAGGGGTTACCTGGAGGCACCTAACAGAAAATCTTGTCACCACCAGTGAAGTTGATTGGCCATAGGAGCTCATTCTGAGAGGGGCAGGACAAGTCAAAACATGGATACTGCTCAAGTCCATCCTGCAGAGGTAGGGGCCAAGGTTTGCAGAGACTCTACCCACAAGACTGTTCTGGAAGTCAGCTTTAGGACTGTGATAGGCCCCTCCTACAAATTCAGATGGTCCTACTAGCTCCCTCAGAGGCTGTCAGAGTCCTCCCAGGCTGCATAAAAAGCCGGATTTATATAAAGTGCTAATTGCTAAAGATGAGTTTACTCAAGTTATTTGGAAAGGATTTTGCATAAGGCTTCTATCCAAAAAGCCAAAAAAATTGAAAAGTAATGAAAAAATAAAAATAAATTTAAAAAATAAGGAAAAAGCAATGGAGAACTAGAAGCAATGGAGAAGCTAGAACCCAGGTCAGGAAAACAGCCTCTGTCAGCTCTATCTCCACAAGCATAACTACCTAAGGCTGGGCCCTATAGTAGAAAGGACAGTGATTCAGAGCACTTTGATTCAAATTTTGGCTCTGACTCTTATCATCTATATGACCTTGGGCAAGTCACATAACCTCTACAAGCCTTAGTATTCTCATCTGTAAAATGAGGAGGTTGGATAAGAGCAGTGTCAAAAGCAGAAACAGTTCTTTGCAGGCTACAAATTGACTTAGAAAACCACAAATTAACATCATCTGTGCTATATTGTATTTTAGATATTTTTTAAAGCAATTGGGGTTAAGTAACTTGCTCAAGGTTACACGACTAGTCATTATTTATGTGTGGGTGTTCATTTTCTGAGGCCGGTTTCGATCCTGGGTCATCTCAACTCTGCTCTTACTCACTGTACCACCTAGCCGCCCCTATTTTAGGTATTTTTAAACATTTTCCAATTATCCAGTTGTGTACACTGGGGCTGGGAATTTAATACCTTTGGATTAAATGGATTTCTAAGGTTCCTTCCAGCTTAAACTTATGATCCAGTGATTTAAGACCCTTTCACTACAAGTGAATTAGAGAATCTTTTTTCCCTACTTAATGAAGGTTAAGGAGGTCCCTTTCTGACATTTTTGTTGAACCACTGGAACAAACCCACCTTCCCTTCCCTTCCTCTCTCTGCATTCACTTTCCTACTTGGGAAAGCCTCAAACTCACATCATTCTCAGAGGTTCCACAGAGGATGCAGGATTTGCACTCGATGCATTGCCACTTGTAGGTTTTGACAGCCTCAGTCATGTTCAGGGTAAACTGCAGGCAGGTGGGGTGACCTGAAGGAAACCAAAAGAAAAAGGTCATTGTTAGAAGATAGCTCTTTGATTTCCCTTAAAGAATTGGAACAATGATCTCACTGGTACATTACTTCTTGACCCATGGATGTATCCCCTTGGCCCAGGAAGGAATGACCAAAGTCAACCCTGATTGGGGACTTTGACCACCCAGCTGTGTCTGACAAAGGCCTGAGAGAAGATTAAGCATTAAACTTTTCATTGACAGGGACAAAAGAAACCTGATACACCCTGCTCCATCACTCATTCTTCCCATCAGAAAAAAAAATGTGATTAGGACAGAAGGCAATTAGACAATGAACCAGAGAGGGATAGAGGGGAGAATGGAATAGATTAAAGGGATGCAAATGTTCATATATTATGATAGATATTAAGCACCAGAAAGTAAACCAGACCCAAGGCCAGGTCATGGCTGCTGAGGTAACACACAAAAAACCATGTTGGATTATCCCTGAGGGAATGGGGTAAAGTTTGTGGGAGTAACAGATTAAGAGAACAGAACTGAGTGTGGTTCACTTGTCTGTTAAACCCCATACTTCTGAAAAAGAGAGAAAGAGATGGAAGAAGAAAGAGAAGGAGGGAGAAGAGGGAGGGAGAGAAAGAGATGGGAGACAAAAGGAGACAGTGAGGGAAGGAGAGAGAGACTCACAGAGAAAGAAGAGAGGAGGGTAGGAGAAAAGACAGAGATGGAGACAAAAGGAAATAGAGGAGAGAAAGGAAGAAAGAGAGAGAAAGAGAAAGACATAGAAACAGAGAGAAAGAAGAGAGGAGGGAGAAAAAGACAGATGGAGACAAAGGGTGACAGGGAGAGAGAGAGGATGACAAAGATGAGAGAGAGGGAGGGAAGAAAAGGGATAGAGAAACAGACAAAGAGACAAAGAGAGACCTTTCAGTTTAAAAAACCACCCCACAAAAACAAGAAAGGGATGTAGGGAAGAGAGCAAGATCATCCAAAAACTTCTGGGACAAATTAAGGAAGATTCCTATCCAGGTCCAATATAATAAGGCCCAAGGCATGGATCACAGAAGTAGATAAGAAACATGGTGAGAGAACCCTGCATGGATTTTAGTATCAAAGGTCACTGTGCACTGGAATTTATGCTTTGGGTCAGGCTCCACACTTCTGAACAGAAATTCAGTCATCTCAATGTGATGGGAACAGGGAAGGAGTGGTAGTATTCCATTTCTGCCAGGAGATCAAGGGTTAATATGACAATCAATGTGAGTGACCTATACTGCATGGTCTGGAGACTTGATGCTGCCGTAGAGCTTGCAATTCCAAGCTCATGGGTTTGGTCTTTTTTTTAGACCAATCAACTTGTTTTAGCCTATGACTTAATGCTTTGTCTCTAACCTTGGCCAACCAACTCACCGTAGCATACCATTTCAAAGAACTAGGTTAGAGAGAGTGGATCTATCAGCCTAATTATAATACCTATTTCATATGCTAGACTTGAAGACCTGAGTTCAAATTTTTATGTGGATACTTACTAGCTATATGACCTTGAGTAAGTTATTTAACTTAAACCTCACTTTCCTCATCTGCAAAATGGGGGTCCTATTCATATCTCCCAAGAAGCAGAGTAGTATAGAGGGCAGAGGGCTGACCTTGGAATCAGAAAGTCCTGAGTTCAAGTCCTGACTCTGACACATACTCTTAACTTAATTTTAAACTTAGTTAAATGAACTAAACTTAATAATTTAAACAAGTTAATTAAATTTGACTTAAAATACATACTTTGAAAAATTCTCAATGCCTTATCTTCTTAGCTAAGAAAGTATCTTTGCCACTAGGCTATATTCTCCTAGCCCTACATCTTGGCATGAAGTGGCAGTTTAAGGACTGACAGAGGAACATCTCTTTAAAATGTAAATTTTTTTTTTAATTTTTGTTTTTTGGAGGGGGGAGGATAGGGCAGTTGGGGCTAAGTGACTTGTCCAAGGTCACATGGCTAGTTTTTGTGTGTGTGTGTGTGTGTGTGTGTGTGTGTGTGTGTGTGTGTGTGTGTGTCAAGTGTCTGAGGCCAGATTGGAACCCAGGTCCTCCTGATTCCAGGGCCAGTGCTCTACTCACTGTGCCATCTAGCCACCCCTACAATGTAAAATTTTAACGTTTTTGCTTTCCTTCCCCTGATAGCCACAGTTGGGTTAACATCTCAGTGCCCCCAGGCACCCTCTAAAACTATAAGCTACTGTTAGGTTACTACATTTGCATTGTAGGTACTTTGGGGGAGGAGGGTTGTGAAAATTCCCTCCAAAATAATTCTACATTACAGGATTATAATGAAGATGTTCAACCACTTTGCTGATGTTAAAATAGTCTATTAGTCTTAGTTTTGTTGTTGCTCTTGGGAAGCAATCTCAAAACTCATACTCTTCTTCACATAAGGCAAGCACATTTCATGGTGTGACTCAGGGCATCATAGCCAATATCCTTTAGTATGAAGGTGAAACCTATCCCCATAATAATCAGACTGAGATGGGGGGCGGAGCCAAGATGGCAGAGTAGAAACAGCTCATCCAAGCCACTCTGCCCCCACATTCCCCCCAAACGATGTAAAAGGGGACTCTGAACAACTTCTGGAGCCCCAGCACACACAGAACGACACAGAGAAGCTAAACTCCCGCTGAGGACAGCCCAGCAGCCCTGCAGGAAGGACCAGCGCAGTGGTCTGGGACCTGGCAGCGTGCAGCACGCAGAGCGCAGGAGCCGAGCCGAGCCCAGGTCGGCATGAGCCGAGGTTTTAGCCCCAGGGCGGCAGGGCCAGCAGCCGGCTGGAGGAACCTCAGAACACCAGGAGCTGTGGCAACTCCAGAATTATCAACATAGACTTGCCTGGGACAAAGTAAGAGGTTAGTGTCCTATGGACTTTGGGACTGGTATTAGGGAATGCGTCGACTCCCTCCCCTGGGGGCTAGAAGCCGCTGAGGACAAACGCCATTTTGTAGTTTTCAGAGGCAGCTCCCCCTCCCAGCCTGCAAATTTGTAGGGAGATCCAGCGATCAGTCTTGGGGGATAATCGCTCTTGCTTTAACCTCCCTGGATCTGGATTGTGATCTAGGGTGGAAGTCATGGGTGGGATTACAGCTTGCCAGAAATGGAAGTTGCCCCCCACACATTCGGGACGAAAATTCCTCTATCTGGCCTTAAAGCCATAGTGTGGCAACAAACCCAAAAGTCAAGTAATTAAGTGGCAACATGCCAAGGCAAAGGAAACAGAAAAATGCAACCCTAGACTCCTATTTTGGGGGCATAGAGCAGGAAAAGGACTGTGAGGTCAGAAGTCCTGCTCCAAAAGCCCCAGGGGAAACCATGAGCATGTTGCAGGCCATAGAGGACCTTAAGAAGGACTTTAAAAATCAAATAAGAGAAGTGGAGGAAAAATTGGAAAGAGAAATGAGAAGGATACAGGAAAAGTATGAAACGAGGGTCAACAGCCTGACTGAGGAAAACAACACCTTAAAAAATAGACTAACTCAAATGGCAAAGGAGGCCCAAAAGGGCAATGAGGAGAAGAATGCCTTAAAAGTCGAATTTGCCAGATGGAAAAAGAATCTCAAAAGTTCACTGAGGAGATTCATTCCTTCAGAGTTAGACTGGAGCCAATGGAAGCTAATGACTTTATGAGAAATCAAGATGCTGTTAAGCAGATCCAAACAAATGAAAGATGAGAAGGCAATGTGAAATATCTCATGGGAAAAACCACTGACCTGGAAAATAGATCCAGGAGAGACAATTTAAAAATTATTGGACTACCTGAAAGCCATGATCAAGGAAAGAACCTAGAATTCACCCTTCAAGAAATTCTCAAGGATAACTGCCCTGATGTTTTAGATCCAGAGGGCAAAATAGAGGTTGAAAGAATCCACCAATCACCTCCTGAAAAAGATCCCAAAAAGAATACTCCCAGGAATATTATAGCCAGGTTCCAGAATCCCCAGATCAAGGAGAAAATACTCCAAGCAGCCAGGAAGAAACAATTTCAATATTGTGGAAACACAATCAGAATAGCCCAGGACCTGGCAGCTTCTACACTGAGGGATCGAAGGGCATGGAATATGACATTCCAGAGGGCAAAAGAACTGGGAATGAACCCAAGGGTCACCTACCCAGCAAAACTGAGTATTTTGTTTCAGGGGAAAATATGGTCATTCAGTGGAATGGAGGACTTTCAAGCATTCTTGAGGAAAAAAACAGAATTGAATAGAAAATTTGACATCCAGACACAAGAAGCAAGAGATGCCTGAGAAGGTAATCAGGGAAAAGAAATCAAAAGGAACTTATCAAAGTTGAACTATTTACATTCCTATATGGAAAAGCAATAACTGTGACTGATGATATCTTTCTCACTCTGAAAATAATGGAAGAAGGGGGTGTGGTCATATGAATACATATGTGAATGTGTGTGTATATGGTTACAGTTATATATGGATAGAGGGCATAGGTTGAATTTGTTGGGAAGGGAGAATACTCAAGGGATGAAATTATGAGGTGAGAGAGGAAAGTGGCAAGAGGAGATGGGGAGAGACAGGGTAGTGTAAACTATCCCATGCAGAAGAAGCAAGGGGAAGTGGTTGCAAAAGAGGGGGAGAATAAGGAAGGCTAAAAAGGAAAAACCACATTCACATTGAATTTGGTTCAGGGAGAAAATGACATACATACTAAATGGGATATCTCAACCTGCAGCAGGATAGGGGGAAGGGGGATGAGAGGAGGGATGATGGATGGGAGGGCATCCTTGGGGTGAGGGGAGGTTGGAAGTACCCACTATAGAAGAGGGACAGGATCATGTAGGGAATGAACCAGGTGGGGGGTGGGATGAGTGGGAGGGAATTATAAGCAGCCTTGTACAATATATCTACTATGATAATATTTTGCATAGCTAGACATGTACAACATATACTGAATTACTTATCTCCCAAGAGGGAATGGGTGACAAGGGAGGAAGGAAATGGATCTGAAATTTGAGGTCATAACATTAAATGTTTCAAATATATATAAATACTATTATTAATACTCTTTTGCTTGTAATAGGAGATAAGATGTGCAGGCATTGGGATGCAAAGACTCACCTTCCTCTAATGGAAAAGTCGATGGGGGTATGGGAGAAGGTATGGGAGAGAGCAGATTGGAGGAAGCGATATCTTGTGGGATTACTGTTCTGGGAGGTTGGGTAGGGGAATAATGGGGGGGAAAATGATTGTAACTCAAAATCTGGCGG
The DNA here is from genome assembly GCA_011680675.1 of Gymnobelideus leadbeateri. Lineage (NCBI taxonomy): Eukaryota > Metazoa > Chordata > Mammalia > Diprotodontia > Petauridae > Gymnobelideus > Gymnobelideus leadbeateri. Next base: position 146,706 of record WOXC01007952.1, on the reverse strand, counting down.
AAATGAATGATGTAAAACAGAAGTTAATAAAGCATTTGTTTAAAAAAAAGATAAAAAAAAATAATCAGACTGAGATGTGAGATGTGATTCAGGTCCTCCAGATACTGAAAGTCTTTCATCAAGGTTCTACTGACAATCAGACAGGGGAAGGGAAAGGGAGAGAGAAGGGAGAGGGAAGTGAGAGGGAAAGGAAGGGAAGGGAAGAAGCATTTATTAAGCACCTACTACATAGCAAGCACTTGGTTCCTGTGAAGTAGGTGCTATTATGGGCCCTATTTCATAGCTGGGGAAACTGAGGCAGACAGAATGTAAGTGTCTTGCTCTGGGTCTCTTAAGGAGTGAGTGTCTGAGGCCAGATTTGAACTCAGGTCTTCCCTACCTGCCTGGCGTGGAGAAGATTTCTAGGATAGCTTTGGAAGAGAAGTAGATTTTGGCAACTCCTGAAAAGAAAGTTCTCAAAGCCAAAGTCCTTGACAATCCCAAATTGTTCAACATTAGAAACTGTAATGACTTTGGTCATGGAAATGACTCTAAAGATGTATTACCATCTACCTTGTCTCTGTACCCTAAGGATGACTAGGCCTTTCCATTGAACTTATGGCTGAAATCTGTTCCATGTGCTGTCTCTACCTTAATAGGCAGAGAAGGCAAGCTCTTTGAAAGTAGGGACTATCTTACTTTTCTATTTGTATCTTGTGTGCCTAGCACAGCCCATTGTACATAAGTACTTGATAAATGCTTTTCTTTTTCACTCCTTGAAATATTTCACTAGGCTTTGTGGCTACACTTAAATGGTCTAAGGAACATATTGAGGCCTGGAGCAAAGGGGAAAAACAGTTTCCCTTCAGTCCCCTTCTTGCACCAAGGTTAAAAGGAACCTTGGGTCTCAGTACAGGCATCTGTTTTTTCTCAAGATATATGTCATTATACCTCAACTCTGGGAGAAGGAGGAGGTCAGTGGTGAAAATCACTGTTCTTATTTCACAGATGGGAAGATGGAGGACAGAAAGGAATATCACACAGAACTTAATTGAACCAGAATAGGAATAATGTCTAGGATTCAATCTTCCTTTCTGTTACTACCCTCACCACTCTCCCATATGACATTCTCATTGGGATCAAGAAAACTGGTCATCAGGCATAAAATAAGACAAAGAAGAACTCTGCTGGTTTTCCTGGAAGAAACCAGAAAAGTGACTTGACCGATAGACTTTTTAATACTGGAAACTATTTTCCCAAGAGAAGTGAGAAGGGAAAAAAACCCTCTCTCTTAGAGTCATTTCATCATAGTGACACAATTTTGTCCCCAAACAAAAATTACAGTCTTAGGAGGTCAGTAGTTAGCAGAAACATTTCCTTGATATCCCGGTGAGAAAATGAGGGAAATTAGCTGTGACATTATTTGCTCAAGGTAACTCACTTTTTAAACTTTCTTTGGGAGGAAATCCTTCCTTTCCTTTACAAATAAAGTTTATAGTCATTTCCCTAATTTCTTTTGTCAATCTAATTATCTATTTATTGAGTTTGCTTACACTTAGCTACACTGTACTCGGTGACACAGTGGATAAGAAGCTGACCTTGAAACCAGAAAGACCCAGATTCAAGTTCTGCCTCTCACACACACTGGCTGTGTGACCCTGGACTAGTCACAACCTCTCAGTTCTCTAGGATACTCTTTAAGACTCTAGGGAGCAGGGAGCAACTAGATGGTGCAGTGAATAGAGTACCAGTCCTGGAGTCAGGAGGACCTGAGTTCAAATCCAACCTCAGAAACTTTACACTTACTAACCACGTGACATTGGACAAGTCATTTAACCCCAATTGCCCCTCCTAAAATAAAAAAAGCAAAAAAGAAATTTTTTTAATACTTTAGGGAGCAGAGAAGATGTCAAGCTGCACTGATGGAGGCAAATTCCCTGCCTGGAAATTCCTTGAACCAATGAAATCATACTATAGTCCTTTTATGTGTACTGCTGCCTTAGTTCATGGAAGGTATCAAAGCAGACCACACAACAACCACACATTCTCTCCTAGCTCTCCTATCTCTCTCTTTTCCTCAATCTCCTTTACTGAATCATTTTCTGTTTACTTTCCCTTTTTCAGGTATCTCTCAGGCAGGTATCTCTCTTCCTTCTCCCTACTCTTTTCAATTTATTTTTGTGTGTTGTCTTCCCCCCTTAGATTGTAAGCTTCTTGAGGGCAGGCATTGCCGGTCTTACTTTTTCATATTTGTATTTTCAGCTCTTAACACATAGTAGATGCATTGTTCATTGACTGGCCATGTCTAGCCCAGTGCCTGGCACACTGTACGTATTTAATAAATGCCTGCTGTTTGATTGATTAACTCAGTCTTCCTGCTTGCTTCTACCATAGATCTAGTGCTAGAAAGAACCTTAGAAGGAGTCCAACCTCCATGAAGAAAGTGGATGGGATGATTCAAGGGGCTCTTTCTAAAATTTCCATTACCAAAATCAATTCAGAAAAGGTGTTCACCACTTTCCCCAGGAGGACCATTATCAACCTAGTTCTCAATTCTTTCTCTGACTTTCTTCTCTAAGCAAAACACAGTAAATCCCCTGCCCCACTTTGCACAGATATATCACGCCTTCCTCATTCTAACCCTCCCCATCCCTCAATTAAGTTCAGTCTTCAGAGAGCTCTTTGCAACAGGAAATAAGATCCACAGAAGCCATGCTGCTTTGTCAAATACAGAAATCAGCCAACAAGCATTTATTAAATGCCTACTACGCACCAGGCACTGTGTTTAGTATGCTCTGGGGACACAAAGAAAGGTCAAAGTAAGCCTCTGCTCTAAAGAAGCTTATAAGTCTAATTGGAGCAAAGGGAGGTAAAGGGTAGGCGGGACACTATGAAAGCAATGAGAAATAAAAACAAACTATGTACAAAGTAATATACACTAAATTAGAGATAATCAAGAGGTGGAAAGCACTAGTATTAAGAGGGGTCAGGAATGCAAGGAATTTGGGGTTAAGTGATTTGCTCAAGGTCACATAGCTAGTTAAGTGTCAAGTGTCTAAGGCCACATTTGAACTCAGGTCCTCCTGACTCCAGAGCCAGTGCTCTATTCACTGCGCCACCTAGCTGCTCCTAGGTTTCTTGTCAATAGTCAGATTTTATTTGAGACTTGAAGGAAGCCAGGGATTGAAGACAGGAAGAGAACTCCTTCAGAGTGTGAGCTGTTTTCTTGGTGTTGCCCATTTCCCACCCATAGCTATACCCCTCTGGACTTCTCCATCACTTCACCCACCACTGGGCAGGTATCTCTCTTCCCTTGCTTTCCTCTTTTCAGCTTACTTTTGTGTGTTTTCCCCCATTAGATTGTAAGCTTCTTGAGGGCAGGCATTGCTGGTCTTACTTTTTCATATTTGTATTTTCAACTCTTAACACATAGTAGGTACATTGTTCATTGACTGACCATGCCTAGCCTAGTGCTTGGTACATAGCAGGCACCTAATAAATGCCTATTGATGGATTGATTCACTCAATCTTCCTGCTTGCTTCTGCCCTAGATCTAGTGCTAGAAGGAACCTTAAGAGTCCAGCCCCCATAACTTTACAGATGAGGAAACTGAGGCCAAGATGAAATTATGCAAGGGACAACTCTGTCTCTCAGTTTACCTGGCAGAAAGCCAGGTAAACTCACTTGAACAATGAACTCTTTGGCATATCAATAAAATTGCAGATCTATCAAAATATCCAAGTGTAACCTCCACAGAAGAGTGGGAGGGCGGGGTTTCCACAAAATTGTTTTACTTTAAAAAGAAGTCCTTTTACTTCAAAATGATACAGACCACAGAGCTAGAATGTCTGCAGGACAGTGCTCTTCAGATCACCGTTTTACAGTTTAGGAAATTGAGGCAAACAGAAGTGAAAGACTTGCCCAGGGTTACATAGCTAGTAAGTATACAAAGCAGGATTTGAACTCAAGTCTGCCTGACTCCATGCCTAACAATCTATCTACTGGATCACCTAGCTAAAGAGGAACAAGGACAGAGCCTTGGGGACACTCCATGAAAAAGGAACAGTAAACAGAAAATGATTCAGTAAAGGAGATTGAGGAGCAGAGAGAGAGAGATTGGAGAGCCAGGAGAGAATGATGTCACCGAAATCTAGGGAAGATGTGTATCCAGGAAGAGGTATCAATAGTTTCAAAAGAGGCCAAGAGGCCCAGAAAGATGAAAGAATATTTTAGCAAAGATGCCTTTTCAGATACCAATTAGAATAGATGACTTCTGAGGTCCCTTCCAACTGTGAAATTCTTTGTTTCAGATTTTGCCAATAGACCAGAGGTTTATATACAGAATGTATGGCTCATACAGAATGGCCCAAGCCACCTATACACAGATTATAACACATCCTTATACGCTTCTACAGCTACTTTGCCAATGCAATTCCTTAGGTCCAGAATGCCCACCCCATACATCTCAACCAGTTAAAATCCTGCCTGATTGGTTTTTCAAGACCAAGACCAGATGTCATCCTCCACACAGCCTTCCTGGTTCCCCCAACCAGAAGTGAGCCCTCCCCCTTCCTACCAACTCTCATTTCTTTCTATGGCCCTCACTAGGTCTATTCCTTCCAGTGACATTCACTGATCCTAGCTTATATTGTAATCATACATATTACAAATATATATACATATATATATTACAAACATATTGTAATACATATATTACACATCTGTGCATGACCTTTCTAAACCTAGAGCCCAGTGTCTTGAAAATAGCATAAACTCAATAAATTCAGTTGTCAATAAATTCACCCTGAATTCAGTTGAATAATACATATGAATAACTTCACCCATCCAGGGAGGGAAAGCCCAACTAACTATATTCTTTGTACATTAAACCCACATTATGAACTTGGCTTAGGAGCTAATACAAGTCATTAACTGTACCAATATTTATCACCGTAGCCAGCTTTTTTTTTACAGCAGAATAGCTCCTATTGAATAAGACCTTAGCAAAGAGAAACATATAAACTCCTGCAGCATGTACCTCATATATTGTGATCCTTATTAAAAGGTTCTTTTTTATTCAATTATCCCCAGTATTTAATTTGCACTATGGTGAGCCACATAAAGCTGATTAAATTAGACCTGCAGAAAGAGCTTTATATCATAAGGCACATCCTGAAAACATAAATACAAGTATATGTAAATATGGGAAAGGTGTAGCCTACTGTTTATGCATTGTGAAATTATAAACATCTAATTATGTTTTATTGCCTTGCTTATCAATGCTGAGCTCTTAATAACTAATTTCCCAGAAAATATCACCTTTCCTGCTTATAGTTTATAGCAGATTAGTATGAAACAAATGGAGTTCCTTGGTCTGTTGCCTGGATTGTATAAATCATATAGTGGGCTAAAATAAAACATATAGAACCATAATAAATTCCTTGCATATCATTTAGATAAGAAATTGGTTCTGATTCGTAATAATATCCAATATTTTACACATAGGACAGATTGGCAAAATTCAAGTATTAACAGAAATGGATAAGATTTATTTAACCATATTATGAGATATGCTATCAAATTTCAGTCTATCATTTCTGAGTCCCTGTCTCTGTATCTTTATCTGGCTCCCTTCCAGCAGAGCAGACTCCAACCCCACATTGGCCTTCATTAACTGCCTGGTATTAAGCTGGGTCTGAATTATTGCAGGACATTTTCAAAGTGAATGATCCACTCCTTAATAATCAAGAACTCATCAGTTTATACAAACTCCAGACAAATACAGATCACCAGCATACCCCTTTCCTATCAACAGAGCAGTGATAAACTTTCAAAATGTAGATAGAATGAAACATATGTCTGACACAGCCAAAGTATCAGTTCATTTCACTTAATTCTACTTCTATGTGAATTGGAAACAAAGTAGATGATTATCAATTGTGAAATGGCTAAATGAATTGGGTAGATGAATACAATGAAATATTACTATGCCATAAGAAATTATGGCACACAAGGAGTCAAAGGAAGACTTAATATGAACTAATGTGAAATGAAGTCTGCAGAAAAAGGAAAAAAGTATGTATATATGTACATATATAGATGTATAAGGATGGTTTGTCATTTTCTTCACCAGCTCATTTTACAAATGAGGAAACTAAGGCAAATAGGTTAAGTGACTTGCCCAGAGTCATGTGGGTTGCATTCAAATTCAGTTCCTCCTGACTTCAGGGCCAGTGCTCTGTCCACTGTACCACCTAGCTGCCCAATGTGGCTATCTCCACATATATAGAGATTCAAATTATTGCATCTAGATCAATTCATATTGGGCAACATTTAGACTGCTTCCCTAATGTGAACACAGTACTGTAGCAGCAAAAAGTACTTTGCCAAGATTCAAAACAATATATTTAACATAGCATAGCTTAGCACATATAACACTTTCTTCAACATGATGGAAATTTTCCCAAACCTTATACATCCCTGTCTACTGAAAATCAACTGAGCAATTCCTACCCACATGCAGTGCATAGTACAATGTCTGGTTTGGTTCACATGTGAAACTTTTACTATAGTTATTAAATCATATTACTAAGTAAACCTAGGGCTTATTTTCATAAACTTACCTGATTGGCCAAGGCAGGTTTACCAAAAAGACTTTGGAGTTTGTGTGGAGAGAGCCTAAGGGAACCAAGAAACGTGATGGGGATGTAGAATGGACCGTTCTGGGGCAATGGCTCTAAAACCTAAAACAGTCCTGAAGAGCCATCAGAAATGAGAATGAAGCCAATTATCATGATCTGAGACTTGTTGTTGGTGAACAGGTAAAGGGTTTGCTACCATTAAGAGAAAGTAATGACCAATTGCTCCTAGCAGACAAATGATGGACATTGCCAATTCAGAGAGTTGTTTTGATTGGCTATCCATATTTATTACTAAAAATTTTCTATTTTATTTTTAATGGGGAGAGGGGTGTGTGTGATAAGGAGAGAAAATAGATTTTGTTCATTGAAAAAATAAATTCTAAACAGAGAAAATACAAAAATGTCTATTAGTAGACTTTCACAAAATATTTTGAAGATAACAGCAGTCCAAAATCTTGCTTCCCATCAGTAAAATTGAGGTTTAAAAACAGATTTATTGAGACTGAGACTCATGGCTGAACAAGACCAATTTTATATTTTTCTCTAAATTTTTAAAATTTATTTTAGTTTTCAACATTCATTTCCTTAATATTTTGATTTCCAAATTTTTCTCCCCCCCATAATTATATATATATATATATATATATATATGTGTGTGTGTGTGTGTGTGTGTGTGTGTGTGTATACATATATATTTCTGATTTTATATTCTAAAGGCTAAAAGGGAGGGGTGAACTACCCCATCATTTAATAACTACTGTCTAGAACTTAAGTCAAGCTTTCTTCCACTGTTTCTCTCCTAGAACAATCCCAACACAGACAAGGCAGCCACTAAAATCACCTACTCTAAAATCTAAAGTTCTTTTCACCTGTTTTCATGTGACATGTTGATGTTTTAGAGACTGGCTCTTCGTGGATGCCATGCAGGGAAGGAGGTGTGGGAGAGAGAAAATCGATTCTGCTTCACGACTCAAGACTGAGTTGGCTCATGTTACACTGAGCTGACAATGCGAGGCAGGAGGTGTATGATGAGAATAGGGGGTCAGCAAACCCACTGTTCTGGTTTCACTTCCGCATGATTTCCTGGCCACAATCAGTGGGTGATGGCCAACCACCTGCCAAGTGAACTCTTGTCCTGCCGTGGTGTATGAAACCCAGCTTGGATCATGACCTAACGCTCTTTATCAATCATGAAAGTCCCTCAGTAGAAACCATTTTGCAAAGAAGGCCTTAGTCCCAACATGAGACTATCCATCACCTATCCTCTCTGAAAACACTTGGGGTTTGTTTGTTTTTAACTCAGGCCTAAAAGTAAAACTGTGGCCCTAAGCAGATGTCTTCTATCTCCTGGGCTTCTGCCAAACCTTACTATGGCCCAGAAAGCTTTATGAGATGTGTATGGTTGATGCTGATGCTCTCCTGATGAGAATTAGTGATAGCAGGTCAGGACAGATTGTGAGGGGTCCTTCAGCTGTCTCATATCCAGGCATCAAAAGATAATAGACATGAAGCTGAAAAGGAATTTAGAGGCCACTAAGTCCAAGTCCCTCATTTTATAGATGAGGAAATTGAGTCCTAGAGAGGCTAAGTGACTTTCCCAAAGTCATATAGTCAGTAAATGTATAAGGCAGGATTGGAAAACAAGTCACCTTGATTCTAAGTCTAGTTCCCTATCCACTACATCATGGTATTAGATGGATTATTTGTAGGTCCTAGAAGTGGGGAGGTTTCTTCATTTTCTAAGAAATTTTATGAGGCTCAACTACCACTTAGAATTTACATCAAGCTTTGCTGGCCCACTTATTTCTCTCCATAGACAATCCCACCATCAAAACATAAAATGGAAAAGCGCTTAAGAACAAAAGATGCTTTCTTATTTTTTAATCACCTTCTTTGCTGCTGGAGAAATACTTATACATAAGAATGCTAAAAAAATTAACTCTAATTTTTTTGTTATTGTTCAATCATTTTTCAGTCATGTCTGACCATGACTCCATTTGGAGTTTTCTTGGCAAAGATACTGGAGTGTTTTGCCATTTCCTGTCCCAGCTCATTTTACGGATGAGAAAACTAAGGCAAACAGGGTTAAGTGACTTGCTGAGGGTCACATAGTTAGTAGGTAACTAAGGCTTAGCCTCAATCAAATCCATTTTCAGATATCCTTCTGCCTTGAAAGAGTTGTTTGACTCTTTGATATCGAATTCTTGGAGGAAAACTAGCTAAAGCAGTTCCCAAAGGCTAAAGAAAGAAGGTAGAAGATGAGAAGGAACCTAAAGGATGAATTGAAGCATTGTGCTAAGATGTGTAGTCTACTTAGAAGAAGAAAAAACACTCATCAATATTAAAGTTAACTGAACATTCATATATTGGGAAGGAAACTCATTTCCAGAGTTTTGAAAGAGATGAAGAGGGAAAGGAGTTTCACAACTCTAAATAGTAAAAATAAACACTCAAGACTTACAAAGTCTTTTTTGGAGATGCCATTCTCCAAAATTCTCCACCTTCCAGGCTGGGAAATCAAGGTACCAGGAAACCCTAGTACTGAACCTACATTTCAGAGAGAGTATAATATAAAGAGATTGTTATATGGTCTCAAGAAATCTGACTCACTAGAAAAGAGTAATAGCTTACATCTATATGAATTGTACAGTTTGCAAAGAACTTTCCTTATAGCACCCCCATTCCATCAGACTTCTTTCCCATCAAAGAGTTACTGTTCCCCTGTTCCCACTCCCCACAGTTCTTTAATCCTGTCCTTCATAGTGACTCACTGTCAGAATTCTCGAAAGCTTTTCAGATAGGACCAAAGGACATCATTTCACACTGGCCTAGTATCTACAGAGGCAAGCTCCCTTAATGTAAAGAAAATTTCCTTCTAGAAACCTCTGAGTTTTTCCTCTGAAGAGGAAAATGAAGTCATGGTCTTCTTTCTATGTCTCATAATGGGATCAGTCTGCTGGAGTGAAAGATCCCTCTCCCCCAAAACCATCACAGATTTTGGAATATTGAGTCTGGCCAAAGCTAGGGTTGTTAAAAGCAGTAATAACTACTTAGATTTCTATCATGCTTTATGGTAGACAAAGTACTTTCCCCCATTATTATGGGGTTATTACCCGTCCTGAAAAATGTATAGGTATTATTGTCTGCATTTTAGAGATGATGAAACTGAGTCTTTGATGGTTTAAATGATTTTACTAAAGTCAAACAACTGTTAAGTGATAGAGTCAAGAACTTAGCCCATATCCACTTGGCAAACATTTATTAACTGAGCACCATATTGGGTAATGGGGTAAATACAAGGTTAAATTAGACACAGTTTTTGCTATAATGGACCTTACAGTCTAGAAGATTCAAACCTCAGTCTTCTGACTCCAAATTCACCAAGTAAACTATCAACAAGCCTTTATTAAGCACCTACTATGTGACAGGCATTGTGCAAGGCACTGGAGAGACAAAGACAAAATTAAGTAGTTCCTGCCCTCAAGGAACTTATATTCTATCAGAGGAGAAGAGATTATACATACATATATACACACATACATACATACAAAATGCATGTATACACACATACACACACATATATGTACATATATATATATATATAATTTCCCATTGTTTTCACCTATAACCTAGCTTTTTTGTTGTTTTTTAGTGTCTGACTTTTCATGAACCCATGAAACTATGGGCCAGGCATACCTGGCCCTTCTTATCATCCATTATCTTTCAAAGTCTAAGTACATGTCCATTGTTTCCATGACATTAACTATGTTAGTATGAGATGGATATCTCATCCCCTTTCCCTTTTCTTTTCAATCTTCCCCAACATCAGGGTCTTTTCCAATGAGTCCTGTCTTCTCATTAAGTAGCCAGAGTATAACCTGAGCTAATTGAATGCTTAAAAAGTTGCTTGAAGGTTTCTGAACCAGGTGAGTTGGAGAAAGGAAAGAAAATGAAGAGAGAAGGGAGATCAGGGCTTGAGAAGAAACCAAATAATTGTTTTCAAGATGCCTGAAAGGAAGTTTGAGAGCTCTTAGAAAAAGGCTGAGGTCATTCTAGGGAAGAGTACCTAGAATGACCTGATAGGAGTTAGAGGTGCTGAACATTTTCTGTGATACTTTAAGTGCTTCACAAACTTTGATTAAATTTATCTTCACAACAACCCTGGAAGGTAGGCACTATTATTATTACTGTTTTACAGATGAGGAAACTGAGGCACATAGTTGTTAAATGATTTATCCAGGGTCATACAACTAGTGAGCATCTGGTAGGATTTGAAATCAGGACTTGCTGACAGCAGGTCCTGTGCTCTATTCATTATTTCACCCTAGCTGACTACATTAGAAGAAAGGGAGTAAGGGAGGGAGTAATGGACAGACAGAGACAGGACAGAGAGACTGACTCAGGCATGCTGACTGACTGGGTGGCATTCTCTACTCAGGGAAACTGAATAAAATATAAAGTTCCCAGAATCACAAAAAAGGCCCATCAGGGTATTCCTGTGGGCAAAGCCCAAGAGGAAAGGAATTGGTGGCTCTGAGGAAGGCAGTTTTGACCAGGCTAAGGCTAGTCCAACAGGAGGGAATCTACTTCAGGGTCCCAGGACCTAAGAATGAGAAGTCAGCATAGATTTAAGGGTAGGAAGCAGAATGAACTAACAAGAAAAGGCAGTGAGGGGGCAGCTAGGTGGCACAGTGAATAGAGAGTACCGATCCTGGAGTCAGGGGGATCTGAGTTCAAATATAGCCTCAGACACTTAATATTTACTAGCTGTATGACCTCGGGCAAGTCACTTAACCCCAATTGCCTGCTTTCTCTACACCAAAAAAAGAAAAGGCAGTGACTCCAAGGCCAAAGAGAAGACATCTAGCCTGGCTAACTAGAAATGGAGATCACCTGAAAGAGAATATTTACCATTTTCAACTTTTAGCAAGTGAACAACTCAAGATTGTGTATTTGCAACCTATGTCTATGATACCGAGTACTTAAATTCCCTCAGAGTATGGCTAAAGTTAGCTCTGCCCTTGAGAAAGTTCTGAGTGACATACAGCCCTGGAAACAGTGGGGAAGAGGGAGAACCAAGAGAGAAGAAAAAGTAGAGAAAGACTGGGCTCCATGGGGTACTTTCTTTAAAGGAGAAATGTTCCTGAACTGTACAGAGGAAAGCTACTCAAGGCTAGAGGCAGCAGGAACCCAGCTGTGGGAGCTGTCCACTTGGGGGCTGTCCTGCCTCATCACATTCAATGACAGGACTCTCAGAAAGGACCCAGCTGGTCTCTAGCAGCTTGATGACCTTGGAAAGGCAGGCTTTTCAAAGACACATTGGATCTTGAAGCACTGAACTGAGACCACTAAAGACTTATCACAGAGAGGACAGAAACAGGGAGAAAATGAGAAAGCAGGAGAGAGGAGAAAGAAGGGGAAGAGTAGGAGGAATCAAGAGTAGGAGAGAGAGATTGAGAGGCAGGAAGGGAGAAAGGAAGGAGAGAAATGAAGTAGACAAGTAGGTGATATAGTGACTGGAGAATTGGATTAGGGGTAGGGAAATGAGAGTTTGAACCCTGCTTGAGACACTAACTAGCTGTGTGACTCTGGCCAAGCTGACCTCTTTTAGCCTCAGTTTTCTTATATGTAAAATGGAAATAGTCATAGAATTAACTTTCTGGAGTTGTTATATGAGGATCAAATTATATAATGAGCAAAAAATATTTATTTTACAAATATAAAAGCATTACATAGAAGGGGAGGGAGGTGTAAAGAGGGAGAAGAGAAGAAAGAACATGAGATAAGGAGGGAGATTAAGGAGAACAAAGAGATGTGTTGACTCCTTGTCCACCAAGAAGCCTTGGAAAACTAAGGACCAAAAACATGGCAGGGTTCCTGAATCCAGTAAGATCATAAGTCAATAGCTAGGGGTGTTAAGCACATTTTCCCATGATTTTCTTTTTCTTTTTTTTTTTTTGCTTTTTGGAGAGCAATTGGGGTTAAGTGACTTGCCCGAGGTCACACAGCTAGTAAGCATGTCAAGTGTCTGAGACTGGATTTGAACTCAGGTCCTCCTGACTCCAGGGCCGGTGCTCTATTAACTGTGTCACCTAGCCTCCTCCACATGGTTTTCTTTTGGAAACATGAACAAAAGTAGTTGCCAATTTTATGATACAGGAACTATGGGTACTACATTTTCAGACACCAGAGTGAGGGGATGCACTAATGTGCATATTACAGAAAAATCATGGGACCACGGATCTGAAGCTAGAAGGACCTTAGATGCCATCTGTTCCAGTGTCCTCAACTTGTAGACAAGGAGCATGAGACCTAGGAAAAATAAGAAACTCACCCAAGTTCATACAGGGAGTAAGTGATAGAGATAGAAGAAAAAATCCCCTTAGTTGTTGCCTCTCCCACTCAGGGGGTGGCAACTGACTGACTTCAAACCTAACACATGAGGCAATTAGAACCTCCCTCCAAGATGAGCATCATGGTCTTGCCCATTGGACTTCAGATACCCTACAACCAGCATCATGAGGTTTCTGGCCCCATTTCTCTACCCTTTCCTCAGATCAGCCTAAATCAGCTGCCTTGAATGTAAATGATTGCCCTTCTTTCCTAGCTCTTCAGCTCAAAGCCCAGACTACTCTGCTCAAAAAACTTCCACCCTAGAAATACACTACCTCCACAGCCATCCATAGGAGAAACTGAGAGAGACTCTATGAAGTTAGTACGTAGCCCCCAAATAATGGAGTCCTTTATGACCCTGTGACAACCTGAAGGATGAGAAGCAGTCTCATTATAAATTATGTTTGTTCTATGGTCTAACATGCTCCCCTCTTCATTTTCCTTCTACCAAGAGCAGGTCTTCCTCATATAATGGGAAACAAGCACTATTATAACCAATAAGGGCAGCATTACACGTGGTACAATTTGAAGTATGGTCAGGCTACCCATCTAAAAGCCCCTCCCCCAATGCTACCTAATGTTCCATTAGAGATTCTTCTCTTTGGTCAAGTACCGACTTCTCAGAATCCTAGAATCTGAGACTGGGAAGGGTCATCTAGTCTAACCCATTACTGCAACAAAGAATGCAACGTACCTGACAAGTGGTCATCTACCCTTTGCTTAAAGACCTCCAGTAATGGGATCACTGAAACAGCCCATTCCATTTTTATACACCTTTAATTATAAGGAAGTTTTTCCTTCCATTAAACTTAAATTTCCTTATTTGCTACTTTTATACATTTTTCCTTTACCCTCTTGGGTCGAGAAGAACTTGACTTTTCCACATGAAAGTTCCTCATACACTTGGAAATAGTTCAGACTTCACTCCTCCCTGCTAAACACCCTGAACTTCCATCAGCCAATCCTCATGTGGTATGACCTCAGGGTCCTACACCATCCTGATTTGCTTTCATCAGGACCTTTTATAGTTCATCAGTGCTCTTTCTAAAATGTGTACCCAGAATGCAACATATTTTGCCAAATGTAGTCTATCTAGGGCACAGTATAGCAGAATCATCACCTCCTTATTTATGGAAGCTTTCTCTCTTTTAATGCAGTTTTAAATCAAATTAGCGTTCTTGGTTGTCAACACACCATTGACTGCCATTGAGCTTGCAGGCCACTAAAAGCCCCACACCTGCTGTCTAGTCATAACTAGTTTGTAGCTGTGAAACTGATTTTTGAACCCAAGTGTAAAATGGAATCCATATTTATTCTTATAAAATTTCATCTTATTCAATTCAGTCCATTGTTAGAACCTGTCAAGATCTGTTTGAATCCGAACTCTGTCAGTCAGTATTCTTAGCTTACCTTTCCAGCCTGGCATCATCTGCAAATTTGATGTGTAAGTCAGCTTTGCCTTTATCCAAGAAGTTGATAGAAATGTCCAACAGGGTAGGGTCAAGCACAATCCCCCTGAAACTTTTCACTTGTGACCTCCTTCCAAGTTCATATGAAACCATAAAAGACTAGTCTTTGGGTTCAACCATTTGACCCAACATACACCCATCTGTACCATTGCCTAGTACATATCTCTACATACTTTCAACAATAATAGGAGGAAAAACTTATCAAATGTTTTACTAAAATATAGGTAAATTGTATCATCATTAGCATTCCATTTTAGTAACCCTAAAGGGTAACTAGGTGGTACAACAGATAGAGTACTATGCCTGGTATCAGGAAGAATCTTTTTTGTGAGTTCAAATCTGGCCTCAGACTAGCTACCTGATTCTGTTTGCCTCAGTTCCTCAAACTGCAAAATTAGTTAGAGAAGGAAATGGCAAACCAGTCCCATATCTTTGCCAAGAAAACCCCAAATGGGGTCAGGAAGAATTGGACACAACTGAACAACAACAACAAAAACCCTGTCAAAAAGGAAAAGGAGATTAATCTGTCTTGTTGTCTATTTTTAATCACTTTTAATTTTCCCCTTTTTCATTATGAACTTCACAAACCTAAAAAAAAAAGCAGAAATATTTCCAGAACTGAAAAAGAGAACTATGTTGGAAACGATAAAACTTCACTACATGGAGCTTCATTTGGGGAGACGATTTTGTATATTTCAGATTTAACATAGTAATTCCAACACTGCCCCTGCTTGCCTGAATCCCCTTCTAAACTTTCTCCTGCTATCTTCTGTTTGTTTTTAAAATTATTCTCTGACACTTTTTTCTTTCCTTTTTTTTAGTTTTATTACCACTACCCTCCTAGTCTTTCTCCCATTCCCCAAAAATGAAATCCTTCCTAAATATAGTCAGGCAAAATCCTACATTAGCCATGTCTTGAAATGTTCATTCATTCTGCACCTCTATTAAATCACCTATCGAGAGGTGGGAAACATGATTCATCCTCAGCCTTCTGGGGTCATGATTGGTCACTGCATTAACCAAGATTCTTAAATCTTTCATAGCAGTTTTCTTTTACAATGTTGTGGTTATTGTATAAATTGTTCTCCTGGTTCTCTGTTCACTTCACTCTGCATTAATTCATAGAAATCCCCCAGGTTTCTCTGAATCTATCCTTTCCATCATTTTTTTCCAGCACAATAATATTCCATTTTGTTCTTATGCCACAATTTGTTCAGCCAGGCCCTAATTGATGGATACTCACTTTGTTTCCAGTTGTTTACCAAAACAAAAAGTGCTACTAAAAATATTTGTGCACATGGGTTCTTTCCCTCTTTGATCTCTTTGGGATTATAAATTTAGTAGGGATGTTGCTGGGTCAAATAGTGTGCA
Source organism: Gymnobelideus leadbeateri (assembly GCA_011680675.1). Taxonomy (NCBI): domain Eukaryota; kingdom Metazoa; phylum Chordata; class Mammalia; order Diprotodontia; family Petauridae; genus Gymnobelideus; species Gymnobelideus leadbeateri. Next base: position 130,853 of record WOXC01007952.1, on the reverse strand, counting down.
TAATTCAGTGACTTTTGGGATATAACTCCCCTTCACAATTCCACCAGGGGTGCATGAGTGTACCTGTCCTCAACAACTGCTATCTTCATCTCTTGTTACCTTTGCCACTCTGGTAGGAGTCAAAACCTCAGACTTACTTTAATTTGCATTTCTCTCCTTAGTGATCTGGATGACAAAATTTTTTCTTGGTGAAGCCATGCCGAGTTAAGATCTGCTTCCTTTACTAGTTGTCCACTATCCTTTAATAATACAGTATGACATTCTGCCAAGAATCAAAGCCAAACTCACTAGCTTATAGTTTACCATCCCACACTCTCTTCATTTCTTGAAAAACTGGAACTATGTTTCCCCTTCCTCAATCCTGAGACGCCCTTTCTTTCACCATTATCTTTCAAAGATCAATGATGGCAATTTGCCAATCATATCCGGGAGTTTTAAAAAATACTATTCTCCATCCTCTTTTAAAATGAAAATGCTCCAGCAGGTATAGTATATTGAGTATCTCATACTTTAATATGAATGAATTTATTAGACCAGACCAAGGTAGTAGAAAAGTTCTAAGTTCTTAGAATGGGATGAAAAAGAGATTAAAGGGAATAGAGTCAAAAAAGAGAAGTAAGGATAACTGACTGAAGTTTAAAATTCACCTTCTGAATTTTGGGCCAGTCCTGTCAACTGATGCTATTGGCATTGGCAGTGCCCTCATTCTCCAGGGTAGCAATGCCTGAGTTAGGAAACTGACAAAATAGTAATAGTGATTTTTACCTCCAATAGAAAGGGAAGGTAGAAATGATGTTTTGGATAAAAAAGAACTTAATAAAGTCAGGTTCCATTCTAATTTATTTAAAAACTTATTTTTAACTGATGTTTACAGTGAAAACCCTGGCAGGAAAGAGCCTGATGTGATTTCCAAATAAGAACTTGTTCTTAGCCACCCTCCTGAGGGATAAGCCTCCCACATGAGTTATGTGAGCAGAATCTTGATACATCTCTTAAAACAAAACTGCCCCCTTCCTATGCAACTGTCTCCACAAGTCTCCTTGCTTGGTCCTGATCCCTACTGACTGTCAAACCAGAAAGTCACATTGCTGCTAATGAAAACAAAGGGAATTGGCATATTGGCACTATTGAGATTGTATTGATGGAGAAAACTCCCAAATGAAGAAACTTTCTCTACCAAGGCAGATTCATACAGACTCTGAAACTTAAAGTCTTAAGGTTGACCAGAGCACTGACAGAGTAAGTGATTTGTCCATCACAGAGTCAAACCAATAGGTATCAGAAGTGGGACTTGGACCCCCCCCCGCCCCGCTCTTCCCAGCTGCCTCTCATATAGTTATGTGTTTGTTTTTTATTCAACCTGTTCTCTCCTAGGCACTGGAAACATTAAGTACAATGAAATGCTCTCTACTCTCATTAAAATAAAACATTCAGAAGTACAGCAGAGTCCATATGTAGAGAACATTGAATATAATGTCAAATTTTTTAAATGGGTTGATTGGTTTTGCCATTTTTCTTCTCTTTCTCCAAAAAAAAAGTCTATACTATAATAAATGGCTCCCTGAGATGCATAAGATAAAAGGGGAAATGATTTATAAACAAAATAGATCAATAAATGTATTTTTAAAGATAAACATCTGAGTGTATTAAGTAGGGGGTGAGGGTGGGGATAGGAGTGGTAATTGCAAAGTCCCAACATCTGGGGCCTCTTGAGAAGGCTCTCAAGTATCCAGGATTAAAGTGTAATATTAAAATACTCCTAAGATAGAACTAGGGCAAGGGGACCTGCCAGACCTTAAGACCAGGCCCAACAACCATTTGAGTAGATTGTTAATTTGAACACATTGTGAATCACACACAGAAGCAAAGAGGACGTTTCTTCCCCCAAGGCAAACAGGAAGAAAATGGTTTTCTTCAAGAGTGGAAACAGACTCTGATTAGAAGTCAAGAAACCTGGGTTCTAATGGGTTCACATCTCTCCTAAAAAACCATATGACCTTGGTCAAGCCATTTAATCAATTATTCAATAGCAATTATTAAACCACTACCTTGTATCAGAAATTATACTAAGTGGGCGGCTAGGTGGCACAGTGAATAGAGCACTGGCCCTGGAGTCAGAAGGACCTGAGTTCGGATCTGGCTTCAGACACTTAATGCGCACACAAACAAAAACCTAGCCGTGCGACTTTGGGCAAGTTACTTAACCCCCCCCCAAAAAAAAAATTATACTAAGTACCAGGGATGCAAAAAGAAACTGACACAGTACCTGTCCTCAAGAAACGTACTTGCAGTTGTGGGAGACAACCTATACTTACATAATGATTTGTTAGAAATAAATAAAAGATAAATTTGCACAGTGGGGGAGAGAAAGGATTTTACCAGTCAAGGTTTTCAGATTAATTTCTCTGAATTTCCAGACCCTCAGCTAGAAAAGGAAAGGATTGAACTAGGCATTAGATGATCTCTAAGGTTCCTTCCATCGCTAAACAGTCTGTTTTATGTTTTAACATTGGCCCTAGAAATAACCACCTAGCCAAATTCAGTATGGAGGAAAATTGAGGTGACACTGGGTATTAGCAAAAGGTCATTACTATTGAGAGGTTTGTTATTCAGTCTTTTTCAGTCATGTCTGACTCTTCATGACCCCCTTTGGGGTTTTTTGGGGTCAGATACTAGAGTGGTTTGCTATTTCCTTCTCCAGCTCATTTTACAGAAGAGGAAACTGAGGCAAACAGGGTTAAGTGATTTGCCCAGGGTCATACAGCTTATAAGTGTCTGGGGTCAGATTTGAACTCAAGAAGATGGATTTTCCTAACTTTAGGCCCAGCACTCTATCCACTGAGTCATCTAGCTATCCTTGAAAGTTTGGGGGAGGGGACAAATGGCAGTTTTCAGAGAGAATATGCCCAGAAGAAAGACTCTCTAAGCTTGAACATAAGAAGGAGGGTATTCCTAACATTTTAAGGCTAGGAATTTTTCCACATCTGCTTTCCCAAGAAAAGCAGTGGAAACATTTGGGTTAGTGGGGCACAGGTGGATGAGGATTTTAACCCAGCATAAAAGAACAACAGTAAACTCATATCAATGTGCCCTGTTCCCATAGCAGGGACTGTCTTGTGGGGAAACAAAATAAGCATCAACTATATTTAAGGGCCTCCACAAGAGAGGAGGGGAATGAAACCTGCATTTATTAAATGCCTACTATGTACCAGACACTATGCTAAACACTTTACAAATATTATCATATTTAATTTCCCAACAACCCTAAGAGGTAGATGTTATAATTATCTCTGTTTTACAGTGAGACAGCTGAGGCAGACAGACTAAGTGACTTGCCTAAGGTCATAGACCTAGTCTTGGGATGGATTTGAAATAAGGGAGGTTAGGAGGAGTCTTCCTGGCCCTAGGCACAAGTTCTATCCACTGTGCCACTTTGCAGCCTTAAGACCCATATGACTAAAATACTTCCCCAGAGAAATCTCCCTATTCACTCCTGTGGGTTAAGGCATTGTCTCCAAAAGTCCCTAACTAAGGTACAAACGTGTTATTTAGAAGGCCTAAATACAGTAATCTATCATCATGGTATCAGGGTAAGATTGGAACCATTCTCTCATTTTCACTCTGATACCTTTTCTAAGTGAAAACACATCTCAGACAAGAAAGCAAACAAATAAAAACAACCTTAGGAACTTCTTAAGGCTATTCTGGAAAGCCATGAGATTCAATTTCTGGAATTCCCCTTTTCTAACTAATTTGATAGTTTTATACAGCTCCTGGAGAACATAACAAAATCTCCTACCCCACTGGAACAGACCTCTTGTCTGGTATCATTTCACTCCATCCAATGGCTTCCATAGACTTTTCCCATTTAGTCTATTTTCATCTGATTAAGCTACATGAGATAAAATAGGGTGTAGCAGTTTCAACCCCATCCTCTAGGTTAACTAACTGGAGACTAATGTTCTGCGTATAGCAAGTATTTAAAAAACATTTATTTATTAATATTTCTGTGGTTAAAAAAACACAGAATTTTAGAGCCTTTAAAGTCATCTAGCCTCCCCATATCTGTGATGCAAAAAGGATTAATTCTGATAGGATGAAAAAGTTCTAAAAGATGGCATGGCCTGAATGGAAGACAACAATTTGTGGTCCTAGGCAAGCTTGGGTACCTAAGATAAGAAGAAAAAGAACTCTTAATAGGTGTCAAAAGGGAAGTAAATATGAAAAAGACAAATTCAAATCAGCCAATTTCTCCCTTTTGCCTAGAGCATTCACCCTTCTTAAGAGACAGGTCATGGGCGGGGCTAGGTGGCTCAGTGAATAGAACACTGGCCCTAGAGTCAGGAGAACCTGAGTTCAAATCTGGCCTCAGACACTCAACACAAAACTAGCCATGTGACCTTGGGCAAGTCACTTAACCCCAATTGTCCTACCTTCCCCCCTTCAAAAAGGAAAAAAAAGAGACAGGTCATTATCAGTTTCTTGCTCCTCCTCTTGCTGTTACCCCACTGCAAGAGAAAGATACCAGCTCAAAACTACCACTGTGGGCAGCCAAGATACAGCAGGTTATATGATGGAGAGGTTCACTACCTCTGCCTGTCTTAGAAAGAGTGACCAAATAAAATCAAAGGAATCAATATGTTCCCTGGGTCTGCCTACCTCATCACCTCTTATGTGATGATTAAGCTTGATAATCATAGATTTAGAGATAGAAGAGGGACCTTAAAAGTCATCTACTCCTGGAGGGAGGGATAGGAGGGGTAGGAAACAAGAGATATGCATATACATAAAAACAAAGATCAGGAGTAGAATAGGTCTGGAAAAGTATATGTTTATATATGTATGTATATATCTATAGCTATGGAGAAACAGATCTAAACTTTATTGTAGCCTTCTTGGGGGTGGGGATCAGGGGGAGGGGAAAAAAGAACAAAGTAAAAAAGTGCACAGCAGAGAACAAAAGAAAACTCACAAGGAAGCAAAGAAAACATGGACAATTCTCAACACAAGTATTATTTATCATATAGGTTTTCTTGAAATGAAAATTTATTATTACTTATTTTAAAACCTCTCTTATGTTCTGCTTTGCATATGACATGCTTTTTTTTTCCTTTCTAACTTTATATTTAAGTTTATGATATGTTTTTGTTTCTTTTCTCCATTCTCTATTTGTGTCTGGCATTTGAGTCTAAAATAAAATTTTTTGGGGGGGGGAAAGTTATCTACTCCAATCTCTAATGATGCATATTAGGAGCTTAGAGGTGATATAACTGAGCCAGAAACTGAATCCATACATCTCTAACCCAGATTCAGAATGCTCTCCATCATTGCACTCTTTTTCTTGTGTAACTGAAGGAACAAACAAGTCATCCCATTTACTCACAGATAATTGGCCTAGGAGTCAGGAAGATATGAATTCAAGGTCCTTCTCTGACTTATATGGACTGTGGGACCCTGGGAAAGTCACTTAACCTCTCCATGCCCCAAGTATCTCTCTGAGATGATAAATTGCAGCAAAGATGCTATTTGGTATAGATGGGTAAAAAGGGTTTTCTCACTGGGAGTTCCCTTCGCCAGTGAAGTCGTGTCTGGTTCCCATCCTTATCCCTGGATAGCAAAGCTTTATAGAAGGAAATAAACATCTTTCACAAGAATGGAATTCCATAGATAACACTGCTTGTCCTTTGGATGGGAGTAGGAGGCAGGACAGAGGATAAAATCAACTTTTTAAAAGTTTCGTCCTCACCAAAACAGTCTTAGGACTTTGCAAGCCATCTAGTCACGTTGGATAGACCACATATATGTGAAGAAGAACAGAAAGAGTTGAAAATATGAACTTTTAGTCATTTAGAGTTAGATGAGGAGGAAAATTCTACCCATAGTCTGATTTATATCTTAGACTAGGAAAATGGGTTTCAAAAAGTTCAGTCAGGAGAATTAAGGGTCCTCTGGCCTGAGACTGCATTTGCCTAGGCAATATCAAATTTTTTTTCTGTCTTCTGAGCATATCAATTCATTAAGCAAGGCTGGCTATTGTCTAACAAATCAGGACCAGAACCCTTCCTCAGTTTAGGACTGGATCTGGAATTCAGAAGACAGAATTTTATACATTAAAAACAAATTAATCAAATAAGGTCAATTAAGGAAAGGAAACAATACATTAGGTAATCTGATTTCTAATTGGCTGAAAGAATAGGGACTTTCCAAGTTGGGAAGGGGAAAGTGAACAGGTATAATTCCCTGAACTCAGAAAAAGAGGTATTCTACTCCCCTCACATGGCTGTGACCAATCAAAGGAACATGCAAATAATAATTGATTGATCAGAATGAGGCCAGGTTTCAGATAAGACAAATGGGTTGCTTGAAATGTACAGTTGTGAAAAAGCTCCTTGAATCAATCTTTGCATCTGACCAGGTTTCTGGTCAGCACAGTCTAGATGTTTGGTTAAGGGTATCTAAACAGCAGATGGGGTGGTCCAGCTTCCTAGCCATACAAGGCTAAGTTCAAACAATCTCTTTCCTTCCTCTAGTACTTAATCAGAGTTCTTATCTAAATAAAAGTACCCTTTGTTAGGTTTCTAGCTATCACCTTAATTCACACATTCAGTAAAAGGCCCCTTTTTCTTTTATCCTGACCTATTACACATCTTTCCTAGAGAATTTTCCCTGGAATAGTATGGTAGCATATTAAAATCTTTTTATTTTCCCTAGAGATATTGTCATAAATTTTTTCTAAAGCTCTTTTCACTCAGTTCACAACTTCATTCTTCCCAAGAGAATGACCATTTCCAATAACCCTTGGCAGAAGAGCTCTATTGTTCATTCCTTCTCCCAGTATCGATCAATGCAATGCAACCCCACTTTGGACCCTGTAGATACAGCTACCAATGATGGGGAAATGCCCAGGTGGGTTCTGGAACCTGAGAATCACTAAAGCAGAAGCAGGGGCTTGCAAGCTCACACACAGATCATGCTACATCTTGGGTGGGAGCTACCACATACCCAGGTACAACATCCTCTCTGTGAAGCTCCATCTCTACTCTGTAGATTCCATATGCCAGGATTGGGGGAAAGAGGATGGAGGAAGGGAGTAGAGCAGAAGTAAGAATCATCTACTCCTATGTAACTTAAGAGTGTCATTCCAAAATATTCCCTGTGACTAGCTGCTTGCTGTGCCTTTCTTTCTTGTCTGGTTGCTGTGGGCCTGGCCTGGTGCTCTTGCCAAACAATACAGTCTGTATTTTCTAATGCAGTCTGTATTTTTTTAAAGTAAGCACCTCAGCACAACAATTCCCAATTCTCATTTCTTTCAGTTCTGGGCACTTCCTCTCTGTCCTCTGTTTCTGCATCATGTTTATGCTTCTCTTGGGTCTTGATATTGGAGTTCAAATTTTTGGTTTAGTTCTGGTCTTTTCTTTATGAAGGCTTGAAATCCTCCTATTTCATTGAATAACCATTTTTCCCCTTGATGTATTATGCTTAATATTGCCAGGTATGTGATTCTTGATTGCAGTCTTAGCTTCTTTACCCTCCAGAATATCATGTTCCATGACCTCCAGTCCTTTGATGTTGCAGCTGCCAAGTCCTGTGTGAACCTGATTGTGACTCCCTGATATTTGAATTGTTTCTTTCTGGCTACTTGTAGCATTTTCACCTTAACTTGATAGTTCTTGGGGTTTTTATTTTAGGATCTCTATCCTGATATCAGTGAATTCTTTCAATATGTATTCTGCACTCTGGTTCCAGGACATCAAGGCAGCTCTCTCTGATAATTTCTTGAAAGATGCTGCCCAGGTCCTCCTTTTGATTATGGTTTTCAGGTAGTCCAATGATTCTGATATTGTCTCTCCTGGATTTATTTTCCATATCAGTTGTTTTTCCCATGAGGTATTTTATATTTTCTTCCATTTTTTTCATTCTTTTGATTGTGTTTAATTGATTCTTGATGTCTCATAGAGTCATTAGCTTCTACTTGCCCAATTCTAACTTTTAAGGTGTTGTTTTCCTCAATTAGCTTCTGTACTTTCTTTTCCATTTGGTCAGTTCTATTTTTTAAGTAGTTTTCCAAGCTATTAAGTCTTTTTTTTTATAATTCTCTTGCATCACTCTCATTTTTCCCCATTTTTCTTCTACCTCTCTTATATGATTGTAAGGTTCCTTTTTGAGCTCTTCTAAGAGTTCTTTCTGGGCTTGAGATCACTTCCCATTTTACTTTGGGGTTTTGCCCACAGGTGTTTGGACATTGTTGTCCTCTTCTGAGTTTGTGCCTTGGTCTTCCCTGTCACCATAATAACTTTCTGTGGTCAGATTCTTTTACTTTTGTTTTTTGCTCATCTTCTTCTGGCCTTTTCCTCTCTTTTAAATTTGATCTCTGCTCCCAAGGTGTAAGGGGCTGTGTCTCAGGTTTCTTGTGCCAGGCCTTGGCTGTTTACCTGGTGCTGCACTGATGTTGCCCTGAGACCCAGGGTGAACCCTCATATCTGGTGCTGTGTTGAGGGGGTAGAATGGGGGTGTCCAGTGCTGCTGAAGGCTATACAGGTCTGACAGCTTATCTGGTGCTGAATTGGGGTCCTACTGATGGTATCTGGCATGTGCTGAGGCCAGGAGGGGTTTTTCTGCATTTCCCTGGGGCTATACATGAAGGTCTGGACCTTTAAGGATGCCAGTTTGCCCTGGGACATGCTAAAGCACTCGGGAAGATGCCCTTCTGCCTGAGGCTGCACCAAAGTATGTGGAGGTCCAGTACCTAAGAATACCTGCCTACCTAGGGCTACACTGAAGCATGTGGTAGTTCTTAGAGCTAGAGTCGGCCAGTTCCCCTGGCTATGCTAAGGCATGTGGGGCATCTTGGTGTTGGCATTTGCCTGCTACACTACCCTGAGTCCCAGGATCTCCCACTGATTTGCTGAGGTGGGGCTTGCTCCTGACTTGCTGGGCTGCTTCCTGTCCTAGGATATGCTTCCCTTTTACCTGACTGAGAAGGACCTTTTTCTGCCAATCCTCCAACTCTCCTGGGCTATAAGACTGCTCCAGTCTGTCCTTCCACTGGCTCTGCTATTCTAGGATTTGTTCTGGGGCACTATTTTATGGTTGTTTAGAGGTGAATATGAGAGAACTACAGTGATTTACTGCTTACCCCACCATCATGGCTTGTGGAAGTCCACAATATGAAATTTTCATTCAAGATTACAAAGAAACAAGTGAGAATTAAAGCCAGAACCATAGATCCTTATCTTACAGGCAACACTCAAAAAGTACTAATGGTCCCTACACCCCCAGTCTGAAAACATGTAGTCTACATGAGGATTTTCTAAAGTGTGTTTCCTGCTTTGAGACTTTAAAAGGGAAGTTAGATCAAGAAAAATGAGAAAGGCAGCCTGGCATATTGGAAGGACAGTTGGTATTGAAGTTAGGACAATATGAGTTAAAGTCCCATATGATCTTGGGCAAGACATTTACTTTTCAGTACCCCCAGATAACTCTTCAAGATTATAAGTAGAAGAGAAGGACCAGTCAGATTTGGAACACAGCACTCACCAGGAGGAGCTCACTGTTCTGAAGAAATCACAGATCCAAGAGAAATACACTTGAATAGAAACTCTTGAGACAATATCTTTGATGCAATTGGGGTTAAGTGACTTGCCCAGGGTCACACAGCTGGTAACTGTCTAAAACTGTATTTGAACTCAGGTCTTCCTGACTCTAGAGCTGGTACTCTATCCACTGTGCCACCTAGCTGCCCCTAGGACTTAAATAAACAGACAATAAAAAAATATTCAGTTGAGGGGAACATGAATATGGTATCTAAAGAGATACACAGGGGCAGCTAGGTGTCACAGTCAATAGAGCACTGGCCTCTATAGATGCCCTCAATGATATTTAACTTATCCTTTATCATGTGCATTAGAGGGATCTAAAAGAATGATCAAATGTGATTGATAAACTATCAGTGGTGCTCTTTGAGACAATGAAAAGTTGAAGTGGGGCAGAAGTAGAGGGAGATAAATGTGTGGATTTTTGAAAAAGGGAAGAAGGTAGATATGTCAGACTATAATTCCAAAATGTACTATTAAAGGAAAGGATTATGAGTATTTAGAAAGGAAAGAGGTGATCACAAGCTAGCAGGCATTAGTGAAGGACAAATAATAAGTAATGAACCAGAGTTCCTGCCCAAATAAAGGAAAGGTACCAAAGAAGTTGACTTGCATGGATGGTATTTCAGATTCTTTTTTATTCTTTTCCTCTAGCTTCCTTCTCCCTTTTCCTCATACACTCTGATTATTGATTTATCATACTTTCATGAATGATAAAGAACAGATGAGATTCCAAACTTATTGCTACCTTTCACTGTTGTTTATTATTATTTATTTAAAATTATATTTGGAAGCTTTTTTCAGTAAAAGAACAGCTCATGCTAAGCTAATTTCATTTCCTTTTTTTAAAAAAAGGTTTTTAGACTGATAAATCAAAGAAATGTTTTGGAAATAAGATAGCTGGATAGGAATAAAGCTCTCCCTCAGTATCCTTGTGGGAAAAATAGCAAGAGATGTCTCCTGGCCAAGCACAGCTGACCTAGTACATAAGAACTGGCTGACCATCTGTACTCAAAGAATGCTGATTGTAGGATCAATCTCAAACTGGAAGGATGTCTTTAATGAAAGGCAGGGCTCTATCCTTGGCCTGATTCCACCAACTATTTTTCTCCCATTACTTAGAGGAAAACAGATGGCATGCTGACCAGATTTATGCTGGGCTCAAAGCTAGAAGAAATTGCTAATTCATTTAATGTCGGAAAAGATCAAAATCCAAAAAGATCACCACAGGTTCAAACAATATTCTGAAACTAAGATGAATTTGAAGAGAATAAAAAATGTAAAGTCTTGTGGTTGGGTTCAAAAAATCATTAGCCAAGTACAAAATGGGAAAGATGTCTAGAAGGTAGTTCATATGAAGAAGGTCTACCTAGGGATTTTAGTGGTTCAATATGAGTCATCAGGATATTTTGGCAGCCAAAAATTTAATGCAAACAATCATAGGCTGCATTTTAAAGCCTACTGTCCTGAGTAAGGTAAAGAATAGTCGTGCTATACTTTGCCCAATCAGAGAATATCTGAAATGTTGTGTCCTATTTTCCATGCTAAATTTTAAAAGGGACACTGATAAACTGAATCAGATCCAGAAGAGGGTTCCGTGTTATATAAGCTCCTTGAGGGCAGGGATTATATTGTTTGGGGGTATTTTTTTCTATCAGAATCTCTAGATCAGTGCTTTGCTTATAGTAGGCAGACCCTAAAATGATGTTTGTTGAATTCAATGGAATGGAATGGAATCAATTAGGATGGTGAGATGAATAGAAACTATGCCATACAGGGATCAGCTGAAGAAACTTTGAAGTCAGTCCAATGACTCTGGGTGGCAGCACTTGTATGGTGGAGAAATTGAGAAACTGAGAATGACTTCCTTCAAGTCCCAGTTAAAATTCCCCCTGTACTACATCTCTCCTGACCCTCCTAAATGCTAGCACCTTCCCTTCGTGGTTACCTCCAATTTATCCTGCATATGTCTTGTTTATAAATAATTTGCATACTTTGTACTCCATTACACTGTAAGTTCCTTGAGGGCAGAGATTTTTTTTTTTGCCTTTCTTTGTATCCCTAGTATATAACTGGAGTTTAACAAATGCTTATTGAGCTGCTACATGTTTGTTGATGGAGAATAAAGTTAGGAGGATCCATTTGCTATCTCCAAATATTTGAATAATTGTCACCTAGAGAAAAGACAAAGGCATCTCTGTTTAGTTCTAGGACTCAGATGGATACAAGTTGTAGAGGCAAATTTTGGTTCAATATGAGGAAAATTTTTATATTAAGAGTTATCCCAATATGGAACAGACTCCCTTTGGGTATATTTTGTTGTAGTATTGGAGGTATTGGAGGGGTAAGGATGGATGGTCACATATTTGGAGAAAAATATATTCAAGCTATGGATAATGGTTGGACTTGATGGTCTCTGAGGTCCCTTCTAACAATTCGATGATTCTAGAATGAGGTCAACCCAATGACTCTGGATTGCAGCTCTTAGATGCTAGAGAGATAACAGGAACAATAAACACCTTGCATGAGGGTGGCATTCCTTTGTTTCCTGCTTGCCACACTTCCTACTCCACACCCAACATAGATGAGACTTAGGAGCTCCTAGCATTTGAATGACCAGAAAACATGAAAACTATTTGTTTGTTTGTTTCCCCACAATGGTTACTTTCCATTTTTCTTTGTGCTAGAAAGGAGTAGAAGGGGCCACTAGGTGGCGGAGTGAGTAAGAGTGCCAGCCCAAGAGTTGGGAGGACACGGATTGGTTCCGGCCTCAGTTACTTAGCACCCACACCTAAACAACTAGCCTTACAACCTTCAGCAAGTTACTTAACACCAATGGCTTAAAAAGAAAAAAAAAGGAAAAAAAGAAAAGAAAGGAGTAGGAATCCTGCCAGGTTATCCACTGTCTGTTTTTATTAGATCATTGGCTTTATACTTAGAATACTGATTAAAAGCCAGTTATTTAATGCACCTCCCTCTCCAGGGACAGTAAGTATGGCATGATGGATAGAGAAAATGATTTCAATATCAAGAAGATCTGGGTCTTGCCACTGAGAGATAATGAACAAGTCACTTAACTTCTCTGAACCCCTGGACAATTGTCTAAGTCTCCAAGTTGCACAGGAGGTACTGATTATCTTGGTAGAGGGAGATTTCTCCCCACAAATTCTTATACTAATTAAATTACAAGCCAAAAACCTTGACTTTTTAAAGTCTACCTCTTCCTATGACTCCTAGCCTCACCACAGAGTTGTTGATTCTCTCAGATTCCAGAATTCTTGAGACTGAAGAGGGCCAAAGCATGGTGGAATGAAGCAGAGGCAGAGGCAAAGGAAGAGAATAAGATACTCTCCATCGTTGTATCAGAGCTTTAGAAACAGGAGGAAACTTGGAGAGCATAAAGTCCAATATGGAGGAAACAGAAGCACTGAAAAGTTCAATTACTTGGCTTGAGCCAAGATTCGAACCCAGACCTTCCTAACTCTGACTCCAGTATTTTCTATCTACTACACAATGCCATCTCTTCTAGTAAGAGGAAACGCTTCCTTGATGTGAACCATAGTACGGTTTTGGTGGCTCAGGGTGGGTGTAAATAGCAGTTGTTTCTGTTCTAGCCAGAAACTCTGAGGATCTTCCCCTCCCAAACTGATTCTTTTCTGAAGGCAAACCAGGTCATCATTTTTGCTTCAATTGTTACCTATCCTTTAATCACTGAATGGATGTTACCTCAGACAAACTGAGACCTGGGAAAGACCTCAGCTTAAAAGGGCCAAGGTCTCCCACTGCATCCTGGGACATTACCAGGCATCCTGACCAAAGTCTTGCCATGGACTCTGAAGATTCTGGAAGAGGAGAGAGTGAGGTTGATGACTTTGCACAGTCCTGCCTCACTTAAATTCAACTCACTTGCAAGTCAAGACAACATCCTCCTGATGTCATTGGACTTCTTCAAGAATGAAGGATGAGGGGGCGGAGCCAAGATGGCGGAGTAGAAACAGCTCACCCAAGCCACTCTGCCCGCAGATTCCCCCAAACTATGTAAAAGGGAACTCTGAACAACTTCTGGAGCCCCAGCACCCACAGAACGACACAGAGAAGCTAACCTCCCACTGAGGACAGCCCAGCTGCTCTGCAGGAAGGACCAGCACAGCACTCTGGGAGCCAGCAGCGCGCAGCGCACAGAGCGCAGGAGCCAAGCCGAGCGCCAAGGTTTTAGCCCCAGGGTGGCAGAGCCAGCAGCCGGCTGGAGAGACCCCAGAACACCAGCAGCTGTGGTGACCCCAGAATTATCAACATAGACATGCCTAGGACAAAGTGAGAGGTTAGTGTCCTATGGACTTTGGGACCAGTATTTGGGGAATGCGTCGGCTTCCTCCCCTGGGGGCTAGAAGCCACTGAGGAGACACGCCATTTTGCAGTTTTCAGAGGCAGCTCCAGCTCCTGGCCTGCGAATTGTAGGGAGATCCAGCGATCAGTCTTGGGGGGGGTAATCGCTCTTGCTTTAACCTCCCTGGATCTGGATTATGATCTAGGGTGGAAGTCGTGGGTGGGATTACAGCTTGCCAGAAACGGAAGTTGCCCCCCACATGTTCGGGATGAAAATTCCTCTATCTGGCCTTAAAGCCATAGTGTGGCAACAAGCCCAAAAGTCAAGTAATTAAGTGGCAACATGCCAAGGCAAAGGAAACAGAAAAATGCAACCCTAGACTCCTATTTTGGGGGCATAGAGCGGGAAAAGGACTGTGAGGTCAGAAGTCCTGCTCCAAAAGCCCCAGGGGAAAACATGAGAGGGTTGCAGGCCATAGAGGACCTTAAGAAGGACTTTAAAAATCAAATAAGAGAAGTGGAGGAAAAATTGGAAAGAGAAATGAGAAGGATGCAGGAAAAGTATGAAATGAGGGTCAACAGCCTGACTGAGGAAAACAACACCTTAAAAAATAGACTAACTCAAATGGCAAAGGAGGCCCAAAAGGGCAATGAGGAGAAGAATGCCTTAAAAAGTCGAATTTGCCAGATGGAAAAAGAATCTCAAAAGTTCACTGAGGAGATTCATTCCTTCAGAGTTAGACTGGAGCAAATAGAAGCTAATGACTTTATGAGAAATCAAAATGCTGTTAAGCAGATCCAAACAAACGAAAGAGTAGAAGGCAATGTGAAATATCTCATGGGAAAAACCACTGACCTGGAAAATAGATCCAGGAGAGACAATTTTAAAATTATTGGACTACCCGAAAGACATGATCAAAGAAAGAACCTAGAAATCACCCTTCAAGAAATTCTCAAGGAAAATTGCCCTGATGTTTTAGATCCAGAGGGCAAAATAGAGGTTGAAAGAATCCACTGATCACCTCCTGAAAAAGATCCCAAAAAGAAAACTCCCAGGAATATTATAGCCAGGTTCCAGAATCCCCAGATCAAGGAGAAAATACTACAAGCAGCCAGGAAGAAACAATTTCAATATTGTGGAAACACAATCAGAATAGCCCAGGACCTGGCAGCTTCTACACTGAGGGATCGAAGGGCATGGAATATGATATTCCAGAGGGCAAAAGAACTGGGAATGAACCCAAGGGTCACCTACCCAGCAAAACTGAGTATTTTGTTTCAGGGGAAAATATGGTCATTCAGTGGAATAGAGGACTTTCAAGCATTCTTGAATAAAAAACCAGAATTGAATAGAAAATTTGACATCCAGACACAAGAAGCAAGAGATGCCTGAGAAGGCACTCAGGGAAAAGAAATCAAAAGGAACTTATCAAAGTTGAACTATTTACATTCCTATATGGAAAAGCAATAACTGTGACTGATGATATCTTTCTCACTATGAAAATAATGGAAGAAGGGTGTGTGCTCATATGAATACATATCTGAATGTGTGTGTATATGGTTACAGTTCTATATGGATAGAGGGCATAGGTTGAATTTGTTGGGAAGGGAGAATACTCAAGGGATGAAATTATGAGGTGAGAGAGGAAAGTGGCAAGAGGAGATGGGGAGAGACAGGGTAGGGTAAACTATCTCGTGTAGAAGAAGCAAGGGGAAGTGGTTGCAAGGGAGGGGGAGAATAGGAAGGCAAAAAGGCAAAACCACATTCTCATTGAATTTGGTTCAGGGAGAGAATGACATACATACTAAATGGGATATCTCAACCTGCAGCAGAATAGGGGGAAGGGGGATGAGAGGAGGGATGATGGATGGGAGGGCATCCTTGGGGGGAGGGGAGGTTGGAAGTACCCACTATAGAAGAGGGACAGGATCATGTAGGGAATGGACCAGGTGGGGGGTGGGATGAGTGGGAGGGAATTATAAGCAGCCTTGTACAATATATCTACTATGATAATGTTTTGCATAGCTAGACATATACAACATATATTGAATTACTTATCTCCCCAGAGGGAATGGGTGACAAGGGAGGAAGGAAATGGATCTGAAATTCGAGGTCTTAACATTAAATGTTTCAAATATATATAAATAAATCAAAAAAAAGAGAAAAAAAGAATGAAGGATGAACAACAACAAAAATATGGTATAGTAAAGGAGCTAGCCTAAGGAAAACTTCTCTAATTGATCTCTATGGGGATAACCCATCATCAGAATCCAACAATATTTGAACAGGAAAAAATCCCAGAATTCATCTAGTCCAATCCTATAGTTTTACAAATGAGGAAATGGAGACCAAAGAAATGAAATGACTTGTCCAAGGTCTCACAAATCCTATGCAACAGAGTTGGAACTGGAGACTAACTTCTCTGACCCCCAAATCCAGCATACTTTCCTTTCCATTTCACCATGTTGTTTCCCTGACTCCTTTTACCAAAAATCTCTCCCTACCACACCTACCTCAACATTTTTGCCTCCCCTAGAAGATTTTTCTAGAAAGGAGATACCATGGTATGGGTCAAAAAGAAGTCACTGATCATCACAGCAATGAAACCACATAGATGGGAGGGGAAGGGAACAAGAAGAGAACAGCTAAAATGTTTGTGCAGCATGGGCAGAAAGGGAGCAACTAAGTGGACTTCCTGATCCTAGAGAGTTCTTTCCGCAGTTCCTACCACTCCCTGTCTTTCACCAGTCCCCAGGTAGGACACATTTTAAGCCAAAGTCCTCTGCCTAAATTGAGTACCATACACCTTATGAAGAAAATTAACTTGGAATTCCTGTATAATATACATGAAAGATACATCATCTGCAGGCAGCTAAAGGTTTGGCAGTCAGTCAATTAATGGCATTTATTAAGCACTTAATATATGTGAGAAGGCAGCTAGATGGCATAATGGATAGAGTGCCAGACCTGGAGTCAGGAAGACTTGAGTTCAAATCTAGTGTCAGACATTTACTAACCTTATGACCTTGGGCAAGTTATGTAAGCCTGTGTGTCTCAGTTTCTTCATCTGTAAAATGAGCAAGAGAAAGAAATGGCAAACAACTCCAGTATCTTTGCCCAAAAAATCTCAAATGAGGTCATAAAGAGACATGACTGAAATGACTCAACAACATACATGAGACTCACAATCTAAAGGGGGAAAGAACATGCAAAATATATATAAGTATTTATTAAGCACCTATGGTATATGAATGTAATGGAATACTATTGTGCTGGAAGAAATGAGGAGCACACGGACTTCATAATAACCTAGAGAGACTTATACAAACTGATGCTAAGTAAGAGGCGCACAACCAGGAGAGCACTGTACACAATTACAGACACATTGTATCTGTGAGGACTAACTTTGATAGACTGGGCTCCTCTCAGCAATGCAAGACAACTCCGAAAGACTCATGATGGAAAGGGCTATCCACATTCAGAGAAAGAATTACAGGGTCTGAATGCAGATTGTAACAAACTACTTTCTCTCTCTCTCTCTCTCTCTCTCTCTCTCTCTCTCTCTCTCTCTCTCGTTTTGTTCCTTCTTTCTCGATGTTCATTCCATTGGTTATAATCCTTCTTTACAACTTGACTAGTGTTTAATGAACTTATTTGTAGAACCTATATCTGATTGAATGCTGCCATGGGGTAGGAGGGAGGGAGAGAAAATTTGTAACTCAGAAGCTGATGGAACTGAATGTTGTAAACTAAAAGTAAATAAATATTTAAAAAAATAGAAAAATCTCTATGAGGGATGGAATGGAGGGAAGAGAGACTTGAGGCAAGAAGACCTTTTAAAAACCTTTGGTAATAGTTCAGGTCAAAGGTGATAAGGGCCCAAACTCAAGTGGTAGCCTAGTGAGTGTAGAGAAGAAGATACATTCAAAAGATGTGTAAATAGAGGGGCAGCTAGGTGGCACAGTGAGTAGAGCGCCAGCCCTGGAGTCAGAAGGCCCTGAGTTCGGATCCGGCCTTAGACACAACGCACACACAAACAAAAACCTAGCCGTGTGACCTTGGGCAACTTACTTAACCCCAATTGCCCTCCAAAAAGAAAAAAAAAAGATGTGTAAATAGAAATGACAAGATTTGGCTTCTAGTCAGAAATGTGGGGTAAGTGAGAATGAGGAACAGAGGATGATACTATGTTTGTGAACCTGAGTAATTAAATTGAGACGTTCAAAGAGGGGTATATTGAGGGAGAGGGGGTAAGGAGGGGAAAGATAATGAATTTTGTTTTGAAAATGTTGAGTTTCAGATGTCTATGGTACAACTAGTTTGAGATGTCTAATAAACAGTTTATAACATGTAATTGGAGCCCAGTATAAAGACTAATGCTAGTTGTGGAACTATTATTGTATTATAAGAAATGGCAAGCAGGATGATCTCAGTAAAACCTGGAAAGACTCACATGAACTGATGCAAAGTGAAGCGAACAGAACCAGGAGAATGTTATACATAGTAACAGCAAAATTGTATGATGAACTGTGAATGACTTAGCTATTCTCAGCAATACAATGTTCTAAGAAAATTCCAAAGGACTAATAATGTAGCATACTATCCACCTTTAGAGAAAGAGCTGATATTGGTTAAATACAGACTTAAGCATGCTATTTTTCGCTCTCTTCCTTGGTTTTTCTTTTATTCATGTCTTCTTGTACAAAATTACTAATATAGAAATGTTTTACATGATTGCACACATATAACCTATATCTATTTGTTTGCTGTAACTAAGGGAAGGGGTGGGGATAGAATTTGGAAGTCAAATTTTTTAAAAATGTTAAAAATTGTTTTAATATGCAATTGGAGGAAAATAAAATATATAGTAAAAAAAAAGACTAATGCTAAAAATATAGATCTGGGAGTCATCTATATAGAGATGATAATTAAACCCATGAGAGTTGGTGAGAAAACCAAAAGAGAAAAGAAGAATCAGGATAGACTTTGGGGTATTCCCACAGTTAGGGAACATGATATGGAAAATGATCTAATAAAGAAGATTAAATGGAAAGAGAGGTAGAAGGTAAAACCAAGAGAAAGAGCAGTATCATGAAAGTCCAGAGAAAATAGAGAATCAAGAAGGAGGTGAATCAACAGTGTCAAATACAGCAGAAAGGTCAAGAAGGATAAGACTAAGAAAAAGTCGTTGGATTTGATGGGTAAGAAATCATGGAAACTTTGGAGAGAGCAGTTTCAGTTGAGTGATGAGGTGGAAAGCCAGAGGAAAAGAAATGAAAACAACAAGAGAAATGGCATGAGACAGTAGGAACCCTGGATTAGAAGTCAGGAGACATGACTAGCTGTGTATCCTTGACCAAATCAATTTAGACTCAAATTTCTCATCTGTCAAATCAGGATAATTGAATCTTTCCTGATTACCTCACAAGGTTCCTGTGATGGTCCAATTACATGATGGCTAGGAAGTAGTATGATAGATACAGAAGAAAGAATGATAAATTTGGGTTCAGAGGCCCAAATTCAAATTCTAACTCTCTTCCTAATTACCTGTGTGGCCTTAACCAAATATTTTTACTTCCCTAGACATGAATAGACCCATCTGTGAAATTAGAGGGGACTTCTAAAGCCCCTTCCACTTCTAAATCTCTGATCCTGTAGAAGGATTTTTTGAGGAAAATTGTCTGATGAAATATTTTCTTTTAACAATTCAAGGAAGGCTAACAAAGTCTAACAACACTAATAGAACAGTGAGGTTGAAAAATTCCATCTTCACTGAATTTTTTATCCATATTCCTGCTACAACCAACTTAACACCTTTCCCACCTTATGAGACTCAAATTACATATTGCACCTTCCTAACCCAACAAGCATTTATTAAGCACCTACTTTAAACAGGCCACCACGTTAGGCATTAGGGATTGAAAGACAAAATGAAAAAATATCCTCCTCTGTCGTGGACTTTATAGTCTATTGGGAAGATACAATATGTAAACTGCTAAGAACAGACATGAAGTGATATATCCAAGGTCACAAAATGTAGTTATAGAACAGAATAGGGATTTGAACCCAGAGCCAGTGGTCTTTCCACTATACCATTCTAAATCATAACTCTCCCCCTTATTGATGAGGCTCTACCACGAGAGTAAAATCAGTGAAGTATCCCTTGTACCTTACAAAATCTTGTTTTGTAATAAAACCATGATTTTCTGATTTTTGAGGCTGAAAAATTCTTCTGAATTGCCTTTCATGTCCTGAAGCCTTAAGTCATGGTGTAGTTTTTACTGGGGTCTAGAGATGCTAGAAGAGACTCATGTCAAGCATACCAGCCATAACAAAGATTATTTTCAAGGAACCTCTAGAGTAGAGTTCAAAACCTTTTGGGGGGGATCATGAAACCCCTTGGCAATTTGGTGGAATCTATGGACTCCTCAGAATAATGTTTTTTTTATTTCATAATTGAAAGAAATGCCAATGTTTAGAAGTCAGTTAAAATAATTTTTTCCCATCCAAGTTCATGGACCCCCTGAAAATCTACGGACCTTGGGTTGAGAACCCCACTCTAGGGATCATAAATTCATTACAGGAAGGAGCTTCAAAAGTTATCTAGTTCAACCCATTCAATTTTCAAAGAAGAAAACTGAGGTCCAGAGAAGGGATGTGAAGGTAAACTTGAAATTCCAAAACCACTGTACTAAATGAAATCCAAGAGTCTAAAAGAATTAATGCGCCTTCCTTCGGTACTAAATCTACTACTACACAGTGTCTAAGGCAGAATATAATCCAACAAGTATTAAATATAGCTTTCTAAGAAACTTGACTCATTTAAGTTGCCCAGACTGAGAAATTTTTTTGTTTATTCCTTCTCAGTTGTCAATTAAAAGACTTGATTATCTAGCCAGAAAGCCTTGTCTATTAGTTTCAGTACAGTAGTAGTAGTAGTAGTAGTAGTAGTAGTAGTAGTAGTAGTAGTAGTAGGGTAGTAGTAGTAGCAGTAGCAGTAGTAGTGTACCTCAGTGCCACAGTGGATAGAGTACTGGCCTTGGAATCAGGAAGACTTCTCTTCTGGAGTTCAAATCTGACCTCAGACACTAGCTATGTGACCCTGAACAAGTCACTTAACTCTGCCTCAGTTTTCTCATCTGTAAAATTAAGCTGGAGAAGGAAATAGCAAACCACTCCAAAATCTCTGCCAAGACAACACCAAATGGGGTCATGAAGAGTCAGACATGACTGAAAAACTCCTGAATGACAGCAGCAGCAGTATACTACATTTGTATACTACGTAACAGGCACCATGTTAAGCACTTTACAAATATTATCTCATCTGATCCTCACAACCCTGGGAAATGGGTGATATTATTATCCCCACTTTACAGCTGACACAACTGAGGCAAACAAAAGTTAAGTCACTTTCCAAAGATCCCATAGTTAGTAAATGTTCAAACCTGGATTTAAATTTAGATTTTCCTAACTCTGGGCATAACTCTCTATCACCTAGCTGCCTATCCCAAGGCAGAAAATTATGTCTTTATTTCTTTAGTAGTACTGCTTTATGCTACCACAAGTATCAAAGCTCTCTGGAAGCAAAGCATTAAGCAAACCAAAGTGATTACTATCGTCATCATCATCATCATCATCATCATCAATATCAACATCAACATCATTACCATCATCTCTTAATCAACAATTTCAGGGAGCCATAACCATCATGGAATCAGTGAGTCATTGTAATGAGACAGCAACATTGAATCTCAGCTCCACCTTTGCCAACTTAGACCAAAGCAATTCTATGATCTCATTTAGAGCACACAGTTGAAATGTTACCATTTATTTTAACTTGGACTGCAGGAGATATCCTCCTTGATTTTATGATAACTCCAAGGTTGGACAAGTGAAGCATCTTAAGGTCACATCATCCTCAGTCCTCATTGAATATTGATGTTTTATGTTAACTAAGATGAGCAACAACAAGAAAAGGAATAGAGCAATTATCAAGAATTTAGCCATGTTTCTGTCTTGGTTATCTTATTCATGAATTTGGGGATTAGGGGAGAGGGGCAAACTTTGCACAATAGGATAATTGGACCGTGGATTTAGAGCTAGGAAGGATCTTTTTTTTTTTAATTGCAAGACTTTCTTGTTAGACAATCAAGTCTTTTAATTGACTACTGAGAAGAAAAAAACAAAAAAAAGTTTCTCAGTCTGGGCTACTTAGATGTGTCAAGCTTCTTAGAAAGTTATGTTTAGATATGTGCTGGGTTGCATTCTTTTTTTCTTCTGGAAACTGAGGCTGCAAGAGGTGACATGTCAAGTTAAGTTGCAGCAGCAAGTATAGGATTTGCGGGGGAGAAGGAACCCAGAAATATTTCCAGCAATCTTGAATGTATTTGACTTTACTTGTCCTTGGACTCACCCCTGGCATTTTACCTTGTAAACATAAAATGTTTTCATCAGGAATATCAGCCTGATCCTTGATAAATGACTTAAACCTGCCCTTCTTTCCCTCTCCTCTTCACCAAAGCAAGCAGTGTAATCACTTCAAGCTCTAAATTATAGAGAGGGAAAGCCAGCTACTCATCCCATAGGTACAAAGATTAAATGTACAACCAGAAAATCCTCACAGCTTTGAAATCTGGCCCTGGCTTCCCTACAAAGTATCCTGTTAAGCAAGAAGTATATGAGATGCACTTTATGGGAAGGATAAAAGATTTCTATAGTCAAGTACAAGATCAAGAGTTTTTCAGATAAGAGGCTATCTTCATTTGTTAATAACATAGTGCTGTCCCCTTCAGTCACCTGCCATGAACCCCACGACAAAATTCCCCCCAGTTGCTAAGTTACATACAGCCTGATCATGTGAATGGGCTCTCATCCTAGAGAACAGACCTGTTTCTAAAATGCAAATTAACATCCTACTATTACAAGTGGTCTCCTCTCCATGGAAAGAAGCAGCTGCTAATATCCAATCTGCTAACATCTGGGGAGACTTGGCTACCTTTGGGCCACCGTAACACATAACAGAAATGTTTGTTTGTCCTGCTAATTATATGACAGCAGAATTAAAGTTTAGCAAGGAACATTGATGCCAAATGATCGCATGAGGCCAAAATTTCTTTTTGAAAGAACAGCTGCCAAATGGATGAGAAAATATTCCTCCCCTGGGATTCAGCAGAGGGCCTCAGGAAACACATTTAAAGGGGACAAGGGAATCACTTGGCTTCCTCTTTTATGACTCCAAATCTCTTTTGGTTCTTGGCAACTCATTCCAGGAAACAAATTTGTCTATCTTTCAGTAGCACTGTTCCCAGAAATAAATAACTTTTTGTTTGAGTCATAGCTACTCATTACTAGTCATCTAGCTTCATTCAGAGTGTCTGAGCACAAAAGAAAGAGGTAACAGAGGAAAGGGATGTAGGTGTAGTCAGGGAAGAGGGTTTGGGTGAAGTAACCTGCTACCTAAGTATCCAGGTTCTTGAGTCAAGAAATATCATTGGTTGCCCAGGACCAGGAGAAGTCTTCAATGTATTCAACTATGTCTATCCTACAATGAGCAGAACTCTTCCCCCTTTGCATTCTGGGAAATATGTATCCCCCAAATATGTAACTCTCTAGTTATACACCCTCAACCTAGATGACAAATGGTTTCAAGGAACTTAAAGGTCATTGGCAAATGGCACAATGAAATATGGTAAGGGGCTTCAAAGGATCTCCTAAAAAGACACAAGAAGGACATAGCACTTCTGCTACCAAGTTACACTCTCATGTGGAGAAACTACAACTCAACTCAGCTCTCCTAGGCACAGCAACTATATTGCCTGTTACCACATCGGCAATGTCCTACACCCCTAATAGATATGAGGTCACTGATGGGAATGACCTATGATGTTGTATGATGTTCTGATTGGCAGTAGCCATACTCTGACTCTTCCATATCACCCTGTCTGATTTCTCTGGTTATTGTAGTTATTGAAGAGAGCTTTCCATAGGCTTAAGTACATTGAGAGGCCATTTCTTCACCTTGCACAAAGTATTTTGCAATAAGATCATATACTTTCATGATCTTTAGGTTATGGTAGAAAACCCCATATGCCTCTAGGTATTCCCCCAGGGATGGAGTAATGGTCTCTTGGGATCTATCATGTTTGTTTCCTGAATACTTTTTAGAGATAAGCAAAGGAATCTAAAAACCACCAGTTGCAAAGGCTACTGGCATGAAGGGAGGTAACTCTATCCCACAACTGAGCTCTAAGAGTGAATAATAATAAAAGGAACTTTTTTTGTATTTAATAGGTAGTCAGCATGAATTCGATCCCCTAGAGGATCGTGGGTTCAT
The DNA here is from genome assembly GCA_011680675.1 of Gymnobelideus leadbeateri. Taxonomy (NCBI): domain Eukaryota; kingdom Metazoa; phylum Chordata; class Mammalia; order Diprotodontia; family Petauridae; genus Gymnobelideus; species Gymnobelideus leadbeateri. The sequence goes on along the minus strand of WOXC01007952.1, from coordinate 106,600 downwards.
GGACCAGCTAAATAAAATGGCATTTTCATAGTTAGCATTATCTTTACAGGTGGGGAAAACTAGTCCAAAGAGAGGTTTGGCAGATGGTTTATTCCAATAGGTCATTTTGGCATCAGTATTGTAGTGAGGACATACTGTTCTTGAGAGGTAGTATGTGAATAATGGATAGATTTGGAGTCAAGAAGACCTGAATTTCAAGTCTACCCCCCAAAACTTACTACCTATGTGACAATGAACAGCCATACATCTCAGCTTCCAGTTCCTTATTCATATAACAATATCTCCTACTCACAGGGGTGTTGTGAGGCTCAATCGAAATAATGTATGTCAATAGCTTTGCAAACATTAGCATGTATGTAAATATGAGCAATTGACTCTCAGTCCTATGAACTTCTGTGATTTTGTGATTTAGGATGTGGAGCTACATCACTAAGACACGGAGCACAAGGCTTAAAACTTGCTCATTCTCAGTCTTCCGGGCCTGCGTAGGTGAGCAAAGTGTTGAGAATGACCACGAGTGTCATTGCTTGGGTTTTGGTGCCTCCTCTTGCCCAGGAGTTCCAGCCTGACCTAGGATAGGATAGTGCTTAGACTAACCTAGAGTCTCTTGAAATGCCCAGAAAAATGAAACCTAAGGCCACTCTATTCAACTAGGGACGACTGGTGCCTGTAATAACTGGAACTCCAAAGAGAAGAAGCAGAAAGTAGATGCAGATCAACATATCACGAGTCATCATTGGAAACATCTTTCCTTACTCTGCTAATGCTCCCGAGCTGGAAGAGACCCTTGAAGGATTCTTCTGATGCTACTGCTCCTCCCTTGAATGGACTTAGCAAATGCTAGAGGCTTCTTTTCTCAGGGAGGTAATCAAGATCATCTAATAAGATGAGATTTAAGAAGGATCAATGTCTTATACTTGAATCAAAAATCAACTTCACAAGTTATGAGATGAAAAAGTATGGCTGTTTACACAGAAAATCATTGGGGGAGGGACAGATTGAAATTTTAGTGGTTGACTAATTGAAAGTGAGTCAGAAATGTGATATGGTAGCCAAGAAGACTAGCAAAATCTTAGGTTAACTTAAGAGAGGCATAGTATCCAGGAGTAGGGAGGTCTACTCTCAGAACACATCCGAGCTACTCTTTTTCCATTCTGGGTGCCCCATTTTATGAAAGACATCACTAAATGGTGAAAGACCTTGAATCTATCCCATGTAAGGATCAGTTGAAAGAACTGTATATGCTTAACCTGAAGAAGGGTAGACTTAAAGGACACATAATGGCTATCGTCAAGTATCTGAAGGGCTGCCAAATGGAAATGATTAGACTTTTCTGTTTGGGTCCAGAGAATGAGACCAGGAATAACTGACAAGAATTATATAGAAGCAAAGATGAGCTTGGTGTGAGAAAAACTCTTCATGTGAGGAAAAGCTATTGAAAAGTAAAATGGTCTGCCTTAAAAAGTGATAGGTTCTCTCTCATTGGAAGACTTCAAACAAAAGTCTGGATGACCCCTGGTCAGTTCTATTGTTAGGGCATTATAGTTTGAGGCAGAGGTTGGGCTAGGTGGCCATTGAGGGTCCTTCTAAGTCTGAATATTGTGATTTTGTTAACACATCTAGGGGGTTAGAAAAATTCTAGGGGGTATTTTTTCTTTAAATCAGAGTATAAGCAAAGTATGGAGGGTTGGCTCCATGACCACCATTCCATATGAATGGGATGCTTTGATTCTAAGTTCTGAATTTACTGGAGTTTAGATTGAATTTAAGAAAGCATTTGTAAAGAGTATAATTAGTTTTGCTCTTATGTAACCATTCTGGAAGCCTAAAAGAGAGAAAAGTATTGGGGGAGGTGAAAACATAATGGAAAGGGGAATAGTCTTGGAAAATGTCTGGATGGTGACCATAATGGACAAGATACCTGGAGCTTCTATTTCTCTTCTCTCCCTTCCATCTCTTTAGCAAAAGACATCAAAGGGGATTATTTACTGTTGAAACTTTAGACTATGGGGATTTTTGTTCTTGTTTTTGTCGATTAGTCATGTCTGACTCTTCATGACTTCATTTGGGGTTTTCTTGGCAGAAATGCTAGAGTGATTCACCATTTCCTTCTCCAGCTTATTTTACAGATGAAGAAACTGAGGCAAACAAAAAGTGACTTAAGGGTCACACAGCTTGTGTTTGTAGTAAGATGTGAACTCAGGAAAATGCATCTTCCTGACTCCAGGTTGGGCACTCTAGCCATTACGCCTAGACAATAGTCCTAAACAGTTTCAAATGAATGATCTTACCTCGTGATTACATGCATTTAGACAACAGTGTGGAGTCACATTGTCGTTAATTCTAAGTCAGAAGCAGTGTGGTGTCATGGGAAGATCACTAGTCTTGGAATCAAAACTCCAACTCTATTCTTTACTACCTGCGTAACCCTGGACCATAAACTCTCTGGGACTTGGTTTCTTCATCTATAAAGGGAGACAGTTGGTCGAAAAATCCTTATGACTCTAAATCTATGGTCATATTTCAGATAATAATAAGATGATCTTTCAGCCATTAAGGATTTCTATTAGAGAAATACTTAGGTAATTCAGAGCCTATGTTTGACATCACATTTAACATACTAATACAGCTCTAATTGGGTGGAGAAAGTAATTCATTCTCTCGCAATTCTCATGCTTAAATCATGCCTTTTCTCTTCATCAGAATGAGCAGTCCTCGTCATAGGGCAGCTAGGTGGTCAGGTGGTCAGAGTACGGAACCTGGAGTCAGGAAGACTCATCTTCCTAAGTTGAAATCTGACCTCGGACACTTACTAGCTGTGTGACCCTGGACAAGTCACTTAGCTCTGCTTGCCTCATTTTCCTCATCTGTAAAAATGAGCTGGAGAAGGGAATGGCAAACCAATCCAGTATCTTTCCCAAGAAAATCCCAAATGGGGACACAAAGAGTCAGACATAAGTAAGCAACAACAATAGTCGCAGAGACATGCAGCTGAACACATTTTTGCCATCTCATTCTATCAAATTGAAACATAATCTCTAAGGTCCTATCAGCATTTAGAGACAGCTAGGCAATGCAGTAGACAGAGCCTGGGACCAGGAGTTAGGAAGACCTGAGTTCAAATCCAGCCTCCAACACTTAAAAGCTGTGTAACCCTTGCTGTTCCTCAAATGAGAGAATCCACCTCCCAACTCAGGTTATTTTCACTGGCTGTTCTCCATGCCTGGAATGCTACCCCTCCTCATTTCCACCTCCTTTCTTCAAACTCCAGCTGAAATCCCACCTTTTACAAGAAGCCCCTCCAAATCCCCCTAAATGCTAGTGCCTTCCCTCTGTTATTATCTCCAATTTCTCCTGTATATATCTTGTTTAAACATAGCTGTTTGCATAGGGTGTGAGCTCCTTGTGTGAGAGCACATATTGTCTTTTGCTTTTGTGTACCCAGCACTTAGCACAGTTCCTGGCACATAGCAAGCATGACCCTGGGCAAGTCACTAGTGTTTTCCTCAGTTTCCTTATCTATAAAATGGGGATGATAATACCACCTATCTTAAAAGGTTGTTGTGAGGGTCAAATGAGATAAAAATTGGAAAATGCTTAGTGTACTGCCTGGCACATAGTTAATGCTATATAAATGTTAGTTGTTGTTGTTATTTATTATTATTATTATAAAGGTGGGGGGTAATAATAGCCCTTATCTCCTAGGGCTATTAAGGGGATAAAATGAGATAATATTCAAAAGTACTTTGCAAATCTTAAGAAGCTAAATAAATGCTAGTCATTGGCTATTATTATTTAGTTCTCCTGGTTCTTCTCTAAATAGTACTTATAATTAAACACAGCTCTTTATATGATCATCAGAAGCTCAAGCATTTTATAAGGAACAAGGATTGGTCCTGGGCAAGGGCAAGTAAAATCCCCTTTCAAAAGAAAAGTATTTGCCCAAAATAAATAAGTACCCTTCTGAATTGTAAAAAGCTAGGATCTCAGAGACAGTCCCTTAAGAAGTATAACGGCACAATAGGCAGAATGCTAGACCTGTATTTGAATCCTACTTCTGATATTTAGGGTAACCTGAGCACATCCCAAGGTCACTATACTGTTTTCTCATCTGTAAAATGGGGATGATACACGTAGTACTTACCTCGTAGAGTTGTTGTGAGAATCAGGTGCTATGATGTATATAAAGCACATTTCAAAACACAAAGTACTATATAAATCCCAGTTACTTTTCTTATTAACCATGGATAAGCCCCTTAACGACTCTGAGCTTTGGGTTCCTTATCTATAAAATGGGTGTAACATCCCTGTAGTACTCACTTCACAGCACTGTTGCAAAACTCAAATCTGGTACCATATGTGAAGTGCTTTGCAAAGCTTAAAGCCTTCCCCCCTGGGATTACCTACCTCCCCGATACCCTGTCCATATTTTATGGGTACATGTCTATTTGCATGGGGTCTTCATCACTAGAATGTAACTCCTTGAGGGCAGGGACCATGTTTTTGTCTTTCTATCCCCAGAGCTTAGCACAGCGCCTGGCATACAGTAAGCCCTCAATAGATGCTCACTAGCTCGCTGACAAAAGCACTATGTAAATAAATGTCAATGGTGATGATCATGACTTGTTCCTTAGAGGACATATGCATACTCCAGACTGAATGGGATATACAGATCTAGTGTTTCAGAACCTCACAGCCTCAAGATGAGTAGCTTTGCCAGTAACCGCTGTTATTACTATTTTTTTAAGCTGGGGAAACTCAAAGCAACAAAGAAAGACAATGTCAACAGCAGCGGTGGCATCAGTGGCCCACATTTAACCTCCATCTACACCTGGGTACACATGGACTGGCATTACTCCAAGAGCACAGAACTGGCTTTTCAGGAAACATTGTCCCTCCTCCAACTCCACAGGGGCTACCAGGCTGACTCAGACCCAGTCAGCCCCAACTGTCAACAGGAAAGGGAAACGGGATCACATCAATATCCCCTCCAAATGGTATAAGTAGCATCAGCATCCCAGGTATATAATAAGCACCCACTGTATGCAGAGGGCCTGGAGTACTAGGTCCCAGCACAATTTCTCTAGCACTTCAGGCATAGTAAGCATCACACACAAGTGAGGCCCTTTATGGATCCTTTGTGATCATGGAGGTGGAGATGATGATGGTTGTTCTATGAGTGACATGATTCTGGCATCATGATGTTGATGTAGACACCGACCCTAGCCTTCTGTTCACTCTGCATGCCACCTTCTGAGTAAAATCCACATCTGCCATAGCTTCTGATCAAGACAATGGGGTAGAAGAGTAACACACATGCATCCTACTGGAAAACCACAGTATTGGAAAATATCATGAAAAGCCCAGCCACAATTACAGAACATAATTGTTAAAGCAATATTTATGGAGATATGAGGGCACTGGAAATAGACTTTTATTTAAGGGGAATTTACAGAAGTGGGGTATAGACCCTACATTTCTACAAAGTTTAATCACAACCACTTAAGGTTTTGGGACTTGGTTGTAAAACTGATATGAATCTTTTGGGGCAGGAGCGGGGAACAGTTCAACAATGGTTTTTTTGTCTTATTTTGCTTTGTTTTGCTTTGCTTTAGAATGATAGGAAATCACTTTGATGAATCTCTTGCTAGGCTGGCCTGGGGGGGTGTGGAGATGATGGAGTAGTGGTAGGGAGCTTTTGTAGCTTGCAATTTAAACAACAGAGAATATGTTACCATCCTTCCTTTTTAAAAGTGGCTGAGACAGTCTCATACACTGAACCATTTATAGTAATACTATGAATCAAGCACCTATTTACCAGTATTCCAGTGTCAAACAAATTGTATGTTTATTGCCATTCCTATTATTACAAAGGAAGGACATTCAATAGCACAGAAGTATTAAGAGACCATGCATGTAGTCAAACTAGGAGTAGAACCTAGTAATCAAGACACTTCAGTCCATATCCAACCATAAGGCCATTTGCACAATATTAAAATTATACTCAAATGATTATGATTTTTCAACTCCACTGGCAGGACCACATGACAAAATAGTCAAATCAAATGTGATAATAAACGCATAGCACTTTGCAACCTTAGAGCACTATACAAATGCTACCTTTTGTCATTATTACTATTGTTATTAAATTATCATAGTTTATTATCATATTATAATAAAGTTAATATAATAGTTATTATAAAAATCATTATAATGTCATGATCATAATATTATTATAATAACTATTAGCACTCTAGTCTTGCACTCCCCGTCCCCGATAGAAACCTGAATTTGGCATTTTGGTTACTCAGATCTTTCCTTGTACTTTCTAGGCCTGACCTTCCATTTGGACCACAGCTTAATGCCAGCTCTGCCTTGTGAGATCTTTGCTAAGCAGTTCTATAGAGACATGAAAGATTACCACCCCCAAAATATGGGAAACCAGGAATGCTCCAATTTCAGATGATCCTTAGTTTTATTTCTGAATTTAAAAAAAATAGTGCTCTAATTTTAGATGATCTTTAGTTTTATTTCTGAATTTTTTAAGTATCATAACTACCCCTAGAATGAATAGAACTAGAACCTGCTTCACTCTTAAGAGACACTCTTCATTTCCTGGATAGAATTATATTAAAGCCCCATGAAAATCCATAGCTAGGAGCCAGCTTCTTCGTTTTCACACAAAATGGGGCTAGTTTAGGGACAGGGCTTGTTGATCACCCCTGTGGCTAATTCACTTCAGCCAAGTCTGGGGTGGGGGTGGGGATGCTTGGGGTTTTTGTTGTTGTTGTTATTTTAGTACATAGTCAATATTGATTCAAATGACTTTGAGGATGAATAAAAATAAAAGAACAAAGCACTCCTCACTTACCACCACATCCAACTTGCAGAAATAAAAATACCTAGAGCGCATACACGAAAGGCTTCCTTAAATGTACAAGGGAACAGAGGTGATCTTTATTTTCGTAATAAAAACGTGTTGTTGTTTTTCTTAATGTTAATATTGTCTTTATTTGACATTAAGTGCTTTTTGTATTTCACTTCTTCACAAACCTGCTTTTAACTTTTGAAGTGCATTGTACTTTAAACAAAAATACTGTGCAAGGTCAGCACTTTTTTTTCTTTTAAATATTGAAATAAATAAAATAGTTAACTTTTTTTCAGTTTGTTTGTGTTCAGTTACTTCTATTGTAATTCCAGTCTGACCTGGGTACTTTCTCACAGACACTTAAAGGAACCAAAATCAAAGGTTAAAAAAATTCTTCTTATTGCACAAACTTAGGCCCTTTCCAAGAATTCTCTGAGCTGAGCAGGAGGGTTTTCCATGGTCCAGGCTCCTGTGTTAGTTGAAACACAGGTATGGGAAGGGGCCAGGCAAAGGGAAGAGGAAGAGGAGGAGGAGGAGAAGGAGGAGGAGAAGAAGGAGTTTCAAATCATCCTGGCTTCTTTTCACCTTCTTCAGAAATGGCTTGCTTGAAGAATGCCGGAGTCCCCAGAGCACAGAGAGTCGACTGCAGAGGGAAAGGCAATGAAAGATAAAACAAAAAACACCACCACAGAACAGCTGTCTAAAAATTCAAAATCATAAAATTAAAGAATAAATAAGACTTTTGAAAAATAAAAGAAAAAATTAAAAAGAAAAACAAACAACCAGCTACAAATTTAATGGGGCTCTGAGAACAAAAACCAAGCTGCTTTCTCTCCCTTGCAAGTGAACAGTGGGAAAAATCAGTTGAAATAAGGGCAACTGAATTGCTCCTGGGTAATGTGACACAGGAAGCAGAAAGAACACAGCTGGATTTTCAATTCTTTGGAAGAGCAGCAGACAGAACTAGGTGTTCGGCAAAACCTTTTTTTAATTTTTTTTTTACTTGGAAACTGAACAAACAGGATTTCTGTTAGTGGAGAAAAGTATATATAGATAACCCCATGGTGACCTTCTCATAGAGCTTTCCCCCCCTATTTAGAAAGCCTAGAAAGTGTTCTGATAATTCAATCCATCTACCTATTACTTCTTTAGAAATGAGTGGTCTTATTATACGTACTGTCAAGTTCCCTATATATGTCTAATCTTGAATGAGGTTGGGGTGGGGGCAGAAGGGAAGAGGTTACTGTCCAGTTTTGAGACACATAACACCCCGACAAATGAGGTGATTGGGAAGCCTTGCCTCATGCCCTCCAATGAGGGATTTTTACTGCTTTTACTGGGACTGGGTCATCATCAGTCCTAGGAGATCCCTTTGGGCCCAGGACTAACTCAAGAGGTCTGTTTCAGTAACAAGTGGACCCCAATGATTCAAAGAATCAGTCTGAGAGCCACCTGTCAGCAGCAATAAGAGGAGTGCCCTTCCTTCAGCTCTGGAACAGGCCAGAGAATTAAGGAATTTTTGTTCTGGCTGAAATGAAGTTTGCTGAGGACAGGGTCAGAAGTGAGAAGTAAAGAAATACTGGTGCTAATCTACTTGGTGTCGATTCTTTAATGGATGCCGACTGATGGGGGGTAAGAATAGCCTGACAGGTGTACTTTCCAAATTCAAAAAAACAGTAGGGATGGAGAGTGTGCTATGCACACTCCCCACAGACAGCCAAGTTCATTTCGAGCTTCATTAGAGACAAAAGTGGTGGATATGGCCCAAATGGAAAAAAGGAAAAACCATCAAGAAAAAATAAGTTCACAAGCAAATAAATATCTCTCCCAACAAACTGTCTCCTTCCACAAAGTCCTTTCAAGCACAAGATATCTCCACCTCTCTCCTCCATTTCTATTACCAAGATCTTTCTATATTTTCAATGGAGTAGGCAAAAATTGCCATCACACAGTGCTTAATAAATGTTTCTGCCTTTCCACATGACCTGGCACACTTTTTCCCCTTCCATCAAATAAATATTTATCATCCACCTATCATGTATATATCTTTGAGAGCCCAACTCAAATATCAACTTCTTCATCTGCCTTTACACCATCCCTCAGCTGGTTAATAATGACCTCCCTTCAATCTCATGTAGTACTTTGGAATATCCTGATCATGCCATAGGGACTGGATCTATGATTTCAGCAGGATCAGTTCCAGATGGCACTTTCTCAGCAGCTTAGAGTCAGAGAGTGACCCAAAGTATTCAGAGGTTAAGTGACTTTCCTAGGGTCCCACACAAGTATTTCTCAGAGGCAAGACTTGAACCCAGAACCTTTCAGCTTTCACGCCTTCTATTTAGCCATTACTCCATGCTACCTGAAATATTACATAGTATGGTTAGCTGGTTTATGTCTTATCCTCCTACTAAATTGTAAACTCCATGTGGGAAAGGCCTGTCTTTTATCTAAACTTTGCATTCATCTCAGCAACTAGTACAGTACCTCAATTATAGCCTTGAACATAATCAGTACTCAATTAATATTTGTTGAATGAATGAAAGAATCAACCAAGTTCTATACTGGGGGTTTCCTTTCCTCCTTCCTTCAAACGATCTACTCCAGAGGTTTTCAAAGTTCGGTCTTGGAATGCTTCAGAGTCTCTGAGGAGGGGCCTCAAGGTCAAAACTATTTTTGTAATCAATACCAAGACATTTTAATTATTTCTACTATGCTAAATATTTTATTTATTTTTAATATTCTTTTTTTCTTAAATTGAATTCCAAATTCTCTCCTTCCCACCCACTTCTCCCTCAACCATTGAGAAAGCAAGCAATATGATATCAATTATACATGTGAAGTCATGTAAAACATACTTTAAGATGGTAAATATCAACAGATGTAACCCACATAAACAAAAGCTCTTGGGGATGGAGGGTCCTCAACAGTCTTTAAGGGTATAAATGGGTCCCGAGGACAAAAAGTTTGAGACCCACTAATCTATTCCATTATTTTGTCTTCTACCTCTCTCTTCTGCCTCCTTTTTAGTTTTCCTTTATTGCCATCCTCCTTTGGGGCTTGGGGGAAGGGGAGGAAGCCCCCTCTTCTTCCATCAATTTATCATTTCCTTTTTACTTTTTTTTCATTCTGCTTTTTTTGGCTTTTATTTCAGTAAAAAAAAAAAAATGGTACTAGAAAAGTTGCTATGGACTTCCTCCTGGCAAATTCAGTCCACAAAGCTCTTACCAGTTCCTCCTCTCTGATTTTTCAGCTACTTCCTCTCCTGCTTGAGCTAGGAATTCTATCCTTATTTCCCCTCACTTTGCAACATGTCCTCCCCAAATTTCTTGCAAAGCTCTTAATTGATACACTGTATTACCTCACCCCTACTGTACCCTACCTGTCCATTTCACTTCTCCCAGAATCCCATCCTCAATCCTCTTTCCTCCTTTCTTCTCTGAACTCTGACCCCCTCCCCAAATCACTGACCTGAGATCCAGATATTTCTTATTTCTTGACAATTTTTTAGTCTTAATTTCCTCCTGCTATTTCATCTGTTGCCTATTTAGTGTGTTGTTGCCACATTAATGGCCCATTTCTACCATTCCTAACTTACAAGGAGACTTGGCTTTCTCCCCTTCTTAGCACTAATTCTAACTTTCCTCTTCCCTTTTCTAAAATCCCTATTCTTTCTTTCGTCTACCTCTGCTTATTTACCCCTTTCATTTCCCTTAGATTTGTCTTTTCAGTATCTTCTACCTAATTCTGACTACAATTATCTGGAACAGTACCCAGAATATACCCTTCCTTTCATATGACATAATTAGGAACTAATATTCTTCATCCCACACACACATCCCACACCCCATATCATTCTTAAGCTATAAGTCTTACCAATGATATCTTCATTGCTAAATCTGATCACTTGAGATCACTGAGTCATTTAATGAGCATCTATTGACTACAAAACATGGACTCAACCCTTGGAGCAAACAACCCTGAAACTCATTTATAGATGATGTTTTGCATTTCTGACTTTCCCCTTGAGTATTAAAATGCAGCAGTTTCTTGAGTCACAGATTTTGCCATGAATTTGCCACCACCTCCATTCACTATGGAAACAAATACTTTGGCTTTAGAGCAAATCCCAAAGGATTTCAAAAGACTTTCCAAATTATTTAGTTGTACTAAAAAGCATCCCTTTTGATGCCTTCCCAGAGTGCTCCAGGCCATTACTCAGTCATAGACTGCCCTATGACATCTCGTGAAATTTTGATCCTATATTATTATTATTTGGAATTTAAATTCCTTCATAGTCTGGCTCCAGTCCACCTTTCCAGCTCAAAAGCATATTGTCTTCCACACATTCTGCATTGCTGTATAACTGACCCACTTGCTAAACATTTTTCACATTGATCCATCTCCAGCCTCCATGTCTTTGCAAAACCTTCCCCATCTTCACCTTATAGGATCTCTAGCTTTGCTTAAAACTCAACTCATGTATCACTTCCTACAGAAGTCTTTCCTGATCTTACCAGCTATTTCTGTCTACCTCCCTGTAATGGAAATGCAAATTTAAAGATCTCCCTGCCCCTAGCTTAAGTGCACCTGGAGCCTGTGGTGGGAGGCTTGTTTTTCAGGAAAGCCCACAGCTTGATACTTTGTGATTGGGCAGTGGGTCCAGAAGGTTGTTACATTCTCTGAGCCAGGAGAAGGCTATATAAACCCTGAGGAGAGGCTTTGCTTTGGGGCTCACTTTGAGAAGTGTTGTGTGATTTGACCAGATGAGACTCTGGGAAGCCATTGTTGAGAGCCCCCTGGCTTTGAAAACCCAGATGTTGACGCTTCCCTCTCTGGTAACTGTGATTTGGTATTGACATAATGGGTGGCCAGTTTGGAAGCCTGTTTGATATGTAAGCTCTGTAACTCTGAAATTTGGGGTGCTGACCTTTTCCCCCTGAACTAGGTAATATACGTTTGTTTGATTAAAGTAAGCTTGTTAACTGATTTTGAGTTGGTTTCCTTTACAAAAGCAGATCTAAGAACCTGTGTTGGCAGTCACCCTGGGGATGTTGGGGTGCTTGCTGCTACACTCCCACCCCTAATTCTTTGTATCTATTCAGTACATGTTTAATATTTACTTTTATGTGCATATGTTCGACACCCTTACACACACACACACACACACACACACAGCGAATAAGCTCCTTGAGGGCAAATACTGTTTCATTTTTGTCTTTGTAAGCACAGCACTTAGCAGAGTCATTGGCACATAATAGATATTTAATAAATGCTTGTTGGAAGAATTATTTAAATTCAAATTGTCATTTAATTTTTCAAGTAGGCAGTATTATCTTTTCAACCAGATTCTAAAATCATTTAGCCATGAACTTTGTATTATACATTTCTGTGTCCATAGTCAATGTTTCAACAGTCTTCACTAAATGAATCAATTTAGTTATATCTGGCACTATTTAGTAAGTAGACCATTATCAAAAGTTTATAAACTTATCCTGTTTATATTATCTGGCATGTTGTAAGCGCTATAAAAATGTCTTTTGATTAACTAATGTCTGTTAAGACAGAGATAGACAAAATTCAAATTAAATCTAACTTCTGGGTCATTGAGGACTCTTTTTGGGCTTATAACTTGATATAGAAATCATCCTGATTTCCAACCATTTTATAAATCATTCAGTCAGAAGGATCCCCTCCATTGTGGTATGGTGGCTTTTCTCAATGAAATCTTTTAAATAGATTATCAGAATTCAATTTTATTATACATTATATAGTCTTTTTGCCTAATATTTCACCAGCAAAAATATATGCCCTTGAGTTTGTGCTATGAAAAAAACATGGGAGTGTAACTTCCCTCCCACCTAGTCTTCCACAAACCTAGGCAACACCCAACCAAACAAACAACTTCCACCTCCAAACATATGAAAATCTCCTGGGAAAAGTTCAAAGAGGGTCAGTCTGATTGGTTCCTATAAAGAGTTAACATTAATTCATTTTTTAAAATACCATGTCCATTTTTTAAACTAAAGATTACCTAATTCTAATGTAGCTATCTCCAGGGTCAAATTCTTCTTCAATTCAAAAAAGCTGTGGAGCTAGATAATGTTTAATTAAAATTGTTCAAAGCCTTTCACATCCTTTACCTAGTAACTCCCTTTGGAGTAAGGACTCAGTCTACTCTTTCTTTGATAAAGGATACTCCTAGATGAGGAAATTCCCTTTATTGATGCAAATCAACACCTTCTCTGCACTTTATTATCTCAAAGAGTTACCTGAGAGGTATGTGATTTACCCAGAGTCACACAGACAGTATTTCTCAGAAACAGGATTTGAACTCGGATCTTCTGGGCCCCAAGGTCAGTGTGTATCTAGTTCATTTTACAGATGAGAAAATTGAGGCAAACAGGGTTAAGTGACTTGTCCAAGGTCACATGGCTAGTTTTTGTGTTAAGTATCTGGGGTCAGATCTGAACTCAAGTCCTCCTGACTCCAGGGCCAGCGCTCTATTCACTGGATCACCTAGCCACCCCTGACAGGAGAAGAATCTCTAAGCTGTATTTCCTATCTATCCTTGAGTAATAGATAGCATCACAACTCTCAAGTGCTATAGAAATCCAGCACAAGGTCACAGCCCACCGGACGCCATGGGCATTTGCAGAGCAAGCAAAGTCTTGTCTAACATGAGACCATTAGTGTGAGACAAGCCGTGCTGATTTCTAAGCCGCCTCAGATCCCAGCAATGAGCTGCGCTGACAAAACCAAGGTCTTTACGTGAGAGATGCACGTTTCACTCACAGCACAATTTTCAAGAAGTCCTTCATTTATTTGAGAAGAAAAAAAAACAGGACCCATCATTTCCACATTGCTATGTGTACCAACTTACTTGGGGCCAATCCTTGTCTGGCTAGTTCTTCTAAATAGCTCAAACCTTACATGGAACCTAGAAGTTTATAAAGTTTTATTTTCTTGACAACTTCCCAGTAAGAAAGGTAGTTCAGGCATTATTACCCTCATTTTACAGATGTTAAACTATAAATGACTTAGGTTCATCTCTAGTCGTCTTGATCTATATCTTGCAACTGGACCCAGATGACTCTGGAGGAGAGACTGAGGCTGGTGACTTTGCACAACGCTCCCTCACTTAAGTACAATTCACTTGCAACTCATGACATCTCTTTTCTGATGTTATGACCTTCTTCGAGAATGAAGGACAAACAACAAAAATAAACTACTTGAGTCAGCATTCAAACCCAGACTTTTTGATTCTTAATCCATGTTCTCTCTATTTCAGAAGGCTTCCTTTTTCAGGGCCATTGCACTTAGGGCCCTATTATCATGAGCTGTGATTCCTATCCCACTGCCACCAAAACCAAAAGTTCAAATTATGTTCAAGTTTGCTGTTTTAATATGTAAGAAAACTATTCTTAGTTATATTTATATCCCAGACCACCAACCACAGGGACCTTATCATTTCTCAGGAGCCACAAGAAAAACATTATCCCTTCAAGATATATGATAAAAGCAATTTCTAAGGAGTGATGGTTTGGAAGGAAGGGGACAAGGGACAGAGGGAGGCAATCAATATTTTGCTTGGCACTTAGAATTTAAACTTGAGTCCACTGATGTAGAAGGTAGTAAATTCCTTTTGGTATACTTAAATTACTTTTGGTAAGGCTAGTCTTTGAAGTTATTCTAACTACCAGCATCATCCCTTTTAACTAGAACTGAGCAAGAACCAAATAAAATTATACCTTCCCCATCCTACCCCATCACCCAAGAAAAAGAGATAAAGGGAGGGCGGCTAGGTGGCACAGTGAGTAGAGCACTAGCCCTGGAGTCAGAAGGACCTGAGTTTGGATCCGGCCTCAGACACTTAACACACACAAACAAAAACCTAGCCGTGTGACCTTGGGCAAGTTACTTAACCCCAATTGCCCTCCAAAAAGCAAAAAAAAAAAAAAAAAGCGAGAGAGAGAGAGAGATAAAGATATTACAACGTTGTAGGTTAACCATTAAGTGGCACAGAGGATAGAGCATTAGAATCAGGAAAATCTGAGTTCAAATCTGGACTCAAATACTTAATAGTTGTCTGACCCTGGGCAAGTCATCTAACCTTTACTTACTTGCCTCAGTTTACTCAACTATAAAAATTAGTATAATAATAGCACTTACCTCACAGGACTTATTGTGAGGATCAAATAAAATATTAGTATAATGAAGAGTGAGAGAAATACTTTTTTTTTTTGCTCTTTGGAGGGGAAAAGCAGGGCAATTGGGGTTAAGTGACTTGCCCAACATCACACAGCTAGTAAACATTAAGTGGCTGAGGCTGGATTTGAACTCAGGTCCTCCTTACTCTAGGGCTGGTGCTCTGTTCACTGTACCACCTAGCCACCCCAGGAAATACTTTTTTTAAAGAGATACAAAAAGGAGATTTTAAAAACTAATGAAAAGGATTTAAGGGGAGGAGAGAAAGGGGAATCTACTTGACTAATTTTGTAACTGTGGAAAAGCAGGAGAAAAAAAGGAACTAATAACCAAAACCCCCAAGGGAATAGGATAACAAATGAGAAATGAGGACCACGGGTGAGGGGAAAAGAACCAATGGAAACAGGGTCACGTAACTGAAGAAACATAACATTGTGTTTACAGAAGGGGGAAAATCTTAACATGAAAAAACCTTAATGTTAGGGAAAGATGGAGGAAAATAGAAAGCTAACTCTTATAACTTTAAATGTTAATGGATTAAATAATACAATAAATGAAAAAGATTGATGCATGAATAAATGAAATTGAATGAATTGATGGATGAAATTAATGAATTGAATAATGAAAACAGATTGGATAAGAGTACAAAACCCGATAATCTCTTGCTTATGAGATATTTCTAAAGCACTTAGTAAGGTGACTGGCATATAAGAGGCATTTAATAAATGCCTATTCCTAACGTCCCTTTGTCAACCCAGTCTATGTCATTTCCTATTTGTAAATGGTAGAGTTGAAAGGGACCTCAGAGATCATTCAGCCTAATTCCATCATTTGATAGGCTAAGAAGATATAGTCCATAAAAGGTTAAATGACTTGCCCAAGATTATACAGCTGAATTAGTGGCAGGGTTTCTCCTTTTTCTTTTAGATGCTGTTGTTGTTCAGTCATGTTTAACTTTCCAAGACCCTATTTTTGAGTGTTCTTGGCAAAGACACTGGAGTAGTTTGTCATTTCCTTTTCCAGATCATTTTACAGATGAGGAAACTGAGGCAAAGGGAGGTAAGTGACTTGCCCAGGGTCACATAGTTAGCAAATATCTAAGACCAGATTTGAACTCAGGAAATCAATTTTCCTCATTCCAAGCCCAGTGTTCTATAAACTGTGCCACCTAGCTACCCCTTTTCTTTTGGATATTATCCTCCAAAACAGGCAGTATGCACAGTGGATAGAATTCTAGACTTGGAGTCAGGAACATTTGAATTTAAATTTTGCCTTTGACACTTAGTAGTTGTGTGACCATGGACAAATCACTTAACCTTTCTGGGTCTCAATTTCCTTATGGGTAATGCAGAGATAATAATGAATGCTACATGAAATAATATACACAAAGTGATGTGTAAACTTTAAAGTGCTATCTAAATATCACTCATTAGTAATATTAATATCATCTATTAGTAGTGATACCAGTAGTAACTTCTCTCTCTGAGTATAGTAGGTAATCTTGGGCAAATCAACTCAGCTGTGTGGAACTCGATTTCCTCACTTGCAAAATGATGGGGCTGAACTAGAAGTCAAAAGTCTCTCCCAACTGTAACATTCGTGTCTACTATGAATTATTCTTACTAAGGTGAGATCTTCATGTACTTCCATATGACATCACTGCCTTCTGCAATTCTGTGATTTCTACCACCCCACCCATCCCAGCCTCAGAAGTCATAGACAAAAGTTTTCTATAATAGAAATAACTGCAGATTAGCAACTACAGAACACAGGATTCCCCAGGGGGGTTTAAGGGTTGTGACAAATTCAGAAAACTCAGTGCTCATTGCTCCCCATCAGATTCCCAAGATAGAACAGGAAATTTGTGTGCTTTGTCTAATTATGTGGATAAAAAAAACCACATCTAGCCCAACGACAAGCTGCTATTGAGAAGTTCAGAAACTGCAAACATTTGGCTGAGAAGAAAAGGACTTCAAAATCATTTGTAGTATTCTTTGAAGATGATCTCAAGAAACTCTGTGAATCAGTTGAATGACAGAAACTCATGTGTCATCATCGTTGCCTGAGACCCAATGCTACTGAAGTAATATCAGAGCCATAGGAACAGGGAATGACAAAATAGAAGTGTGACAAGAGAACATAGCAGGAAAAAGAGTATGCCCATTAGCAATACGGGCATGAGAGACTCATTTCACCTCTATTGAAATCTGTTCAACATAGATAAGCATGCAGGTGTGTTTTATAATTTTAACTGTCTATGACCTATTTCCAGGGATACTGCCATGCAAAGTATCAATATTTCTCCCAATAGGATGAGATCATATCTGTTTTTCCAAATATAACCAACCACCTGAGTTACATACTGACCTACAGTGGAAGAAAAATAGAAGTCGGAAGTCATTGCACCTCCTGCCACAAATTCGCAAATAAACACAAAGGGTCCATTTAAAGCTATGTTGGAAAGGACACTGGGACTCAGACCTGGGTTCTAATAGAGGTTTTGCCGCCCACCAACTCTGTGACCCTGGGAAAGTCCCTTAATCTCTCTGGGCTTCTGTCCCTTCATCTGTCTAATGAGAGACATGGATCAAACAATTCTTAAATTCCTTCAGGAAAAGCTAAAAAAAAAATCTTATTTCTAGAAAGTATTCCTCCCTCTTACCTTTAACAAGCCAGAGGCATAAACTCATTGTGAGCATCCGGGTTCAATGGTCAACTACATTTCTAGGCCTGCACTATTGTCATCATGACTTTGGGAGTTGGTGTTTCTTGAAAGCTTCACAGTTCAAAGTTAAGGATAAGCCAGGAGGGTTTAAAAGTAGTCCCCAGCTCAGCTTTACCTTGGTAGCTATAGATAGCCGCAAAGAACCTAAAAGCACAACACTACAATATCCCTATCTTGTTCTTCCTTCTCTTAACTCCAACTATAAGCCTGCTTTGTCCAATCCCAATCATAGTTCTGTGAGTCTAACTTCAAGTTTGGTCATGGCGGTGGGGGAAATAGGAAGAACCATTTACCCAAACCTTACCCATTTCCTCATGTTATTCAAGCTGCCCTGGCCTCTAAATTTTCCAAACAGCTTCCACTCAAATTTTCCAAGCAAACTCTGTGACAATATTTCTGCCTCAGCCCCATGTGCCAAAATGGCCACTAAGACACATAAATGCTTGTTGACTGATAAGACTTTCATGTTTCATGCACTCCAACTACAAAGCTCACTATTGGTGATAGGACCTATTAGGAATTAAGGGGTAGGGACCAGAAGGAGAAAATCATGGTGGGATAGTTGGACCCAAAATACAAAACATATACAAGCTAGACATACCTTTTGAATGAGGACTGCTCATCTGTTCTTTCTTGGGACAGCCAATCAGAGAGGTGACTTCTCTTCTCTGTCGCCCGGGAGAGTTGAGCAAGTATTGCTTTGGTTAATTTCGGGATGTGCTATTGGAAACACAAAACAAGGTGCCTGGCCGGCACTATACATACATACATACATACATATATATATATATATATATATATATATATATATATATATATATATATATATATATATATATACACATATATATAATAAAAAAAGAAGAAGAAGGAGAAGGAGAAGAAAGAAGAAATACAGACGGCCTGACAATCCAAAGGGTATTTATGTACATTTTCTAAAATGGGATGGGAAATGTACAAGTGAGGTATTTTTCCTTTTCATTTCTTCTAGGATTCATGTCCTCTGGCTGTTTCATCAATGTTGAGTTCCAAATATTCCACTTCTATTCCATTCCTGCCCTTGGACATTGCTCTTCACCCAGGGAAGAGATGAGAAGAAGAAAACATTTTTTTTTAAGCCAGCAGCATTGCCTGAGGAGGAGCTGAAGAGGAGGCGATTGCTTTTGGATGGATACTGAGGTGCTGGAGGTGGATGCATGGAAACCTGGCCTGTCCCGTCCTGTCACTTCTCCAGAGTTTGCTATGGTTTCCAAGCTGGCAGGGGTTGTCAAGGAGGAAGGGGAAAGGGAAAAAAGGCAAGGGAGAGAGGGGACAGGTGTGACTGTCGGATGGGTGAGGGTCCATGAACACAGAATGGGACACCAAGTCAAAAATATCACATCACAGAAGTCATCCCAACTAAGTTCCTTGGGACAGTTCTCCTTCCGGTGCCTTTTCCCCCCCCTAGATGGGGCAGTATTAGGTTGATTTATTTTTTTAAGAATCTATTTCTAATAATAACTAGATTATATAAGTAACAATTTTCAAAACCTTATTTCTGTTGGTTCTTTGTCTCCAATTTCTGTTAGTGCTCTCATCATTTTGCCAATAAATATGAAAAATGATAAAACTGACTCCACTTGAGTTTTTTAATGGTTTAGGGGAAATGTATACCCACACCTATCTGTCCCCAAAAGATAACCCACATGATTTCTGGTTTCTAGAGGGAAAAAAAATCTTTAAATCAAAGTTCTCTCTGAGGGGAGAAGGAGTCATCTCTTGGATTTTTAGAATTTTTAAATAGTTTGTGCTTTTGGTGTATATCACCAAAACTTGTGGTAGGAGAAGGATAGGGGGGCAAAGGTAAGGGGATGTGAGAATATGGAAGATGTGAGGAAAAGGCAGGGGAGGTATTGGGGTCGGGGAGGGGGAGGAAATTAAAGTTATATTTTTTTAATGGGACCAGAACAACAACCAAAGTACAAAGGGCTACCGCCCATGGCCCAGAGTTTGTTGAGTAGATTTAGCAGCCGCCTTTTTTATCTCCTGTGGGAGAGCCCCTGCCACTGTAGCGTCCCCCTCGGCTGGAGCGAGGCTCTTCCAAATCGTCCTCGTCAAAGCCATGGAAAGTTGACGTGTCACTTTCAGACGTGGAACCGAACAAGTCCTCTGTACTTCGTGCTGCGGCCGCCGCCTCCTTCTCCTTCCTGCCTTCTCCTCCCAAATGAGCTGACATGTATGATGAATATATCAGCACATGGGTTAAGCAACAGACAGCATTATTCATATTAATATCATATCATTACAAGGTTATTCTTACCACTGTTAGACAATGCACCATTTTGAGCTTCAGAGGGATTGAATGTATACCACCTTGTGGAATGTTATTGTGCAATAGGACAATGGGAGCATTTTACAGGCAGGGGATTTGTTATGTTGCTTGTTTTTTGTTGTTTTTTTTTTTTTTTTTAATGAGGAAAGATCCCTGTACCACAGTACAAGTATCCAAAGCTTCTGGTAGTGAAAGGGTCAGTGATGTGCTTTCTCCACTCTTATTCACACCCCAGCCAAGAGAATGTTTTCCCCTGATGGCTTATAAGCCTGCACAACTTAAAGGTTGCTTGGCTCTTTGCACAATGACTGTCCTTCAGTTTGGCAGCCAGTTTCACAAATTTATTGCTGTCAGATAGCCCATTAGAGGCATTTAATCCTCTCCCAGTTTATTTTTATTTTCATCCATTTCTCACTCCATCCTTTCCACCCCTGTCTGCACTCACACTCCCACATCACATAATTCATTTCTACCTCCCTCCCCACAAAAAACAAAAACAAAAACCTCACTGTAAAGTCTAATGAGTGATCAGATAATACAGATTTGCACTCTCCTGTTTATGATTGGAAAAAAAACCAAGACCCTCTAACCAGGGCGCACACACACATTTCGGCCACTTAAAATGCCCTTAGTCAAGAGTCTTGATACTCTCAAGAGTTCAAAGCAGTATTAAGTCCAGCTGAAGGTGGCACATCAGGTGAGAAAGAGTAGGGACTAAAAGTGAAGAAATTTAATCATTGTATAAAGTGCTAAAATCTACAGAATTGCAGCTGACACTTCTCCACATTCATATTGGGCCCCAGGAGTGCCTCCAGCCATTATAATCCCAGCCACTGAAGTTGCCAATTTCAAGCATCTCAGTCCCTAAGGGATAGTAGAGGTAGAATGAAAGGTGGGAAAGGATAAATAATTCCTCTTGGCTCCTATCTCTTCCCTCAAGAGACACCAGAAAGGCTATCCAGGAATATCATCCAACCTGCCTTCCCAAGCTGAAAAAAACAGAGCCATAAGCCAATCCCAAAGCAAACAGCTATTTGACAGATATTTGAGATAGACATTTGTTGAATGATCCATACAAATAAATCCCAGCTCAGTATGATAAAAGTATGGGGAGCAGAAGATAATCACCTATGTTTTTAAGATAAGGAAGCAAATTTGGGATGGACAACTGAGAAGTTTCAAGTGGAGAGTCACTCCTGTTTCCACCATTACTCAATTTCTTGAGGGGAAAAGAATGTGGAAAACTCCTGAAGACTACACTTGTTTCCCCTCTCCCAGTTCTCCCTGAGATGGAAGTCTTTGCTTGTTGTGGTAGAAGATCACTACATATTATATATTTCTGGTGATGGGGTGGTGTATTTTTAATATGTTCACATACATATACACACATAAAAATACATGTACATTATATGTAGAGAGAAATATGTGTGTTATTTGATTTTTAAAAAACTTTGTTGATCAGAGTCCAGCAATACCACAGGTTCTGTCTCCTCAGGATACCACCTGTCAGAGTTAGAAGTCCAACACAATAACAATTGTAGGCTGTGTCTGGAAAGTAACTGAACAGATTACTTCCAGAAGAAATTGGATAGAGCTACATACAAGTGAACCACTCTGTCACTGGGTCTGCTAATTTAATACTGAGGTCATGGGGATTAGAAACTGGAACCCTTTGTCAACATCTCACTTGCCAGCTCTACTAGGTCAATGTCTGTATCAACATTGACACCCCACGACAAAAGGGGCAGGCTAATTACTATAGTAGACAAAGCAAGAGAAGAAAGCAGGAGTGAGAACAATCCAAGAAGTGAGAAGGTGCCCCACGAGGGCTGGGAGAGGAAGAGGAAGGTTGGGGGAGCTGCCCCTCCCTGTGGTGTTCAGGGTTAGCTGAAACATTCTGAAGTGTTTTGGGTTTCTGGTCAGAAGCACTTAGGTGAAGTCTCTTAGGTGAGATTGAAACCTTGTCACCTTTTACCTTCACTGCTGGGATTTATTCTGCTTTGCTCCAGAGGGAAGAATTAGGACAAATGAGTGGAGGTTACAGGGTTACCTTTCAGCTCAATATAAGAAAGAACTTCCTAACAGATCTATTTTTCAAACGGAATGGGTTACCATGTAAGGTAATGAGTTCCCACTTACTGGGGTGTTGTAAAGGAGATTATCACTTCAGTTGAGATTAGACCTCAAAACCTTTAAGGTCCCTTCCAACTCTGAAATTCTGGGAGTCTATTTATAGCAATACAATACAATTATGTAAAATAACCTGTCTTGATCAACTCTGGCAAACTATTAGATAATTATTTTAGTAGGATCAAAAAGCAAAGTAAAACAAAACAACTTGAGAAAAACCATAAAGACCTAAATTTGTTTTGAGAAATAAAGGACAAGACCAAATGGAGCATTTTTTTAAGTCCTTGAAAATAGTAACTATGAAAAAAGTTACTAAGACCATTTAGCAGCACCTAAGACCTGATAGCCCCTACCCCCTAACCTCCTCTCTGCTGTGTTTTCTTTGGTCTGATCTACATGAGAAAATGTATGGAATGTATGGCCAATGGAAGTGTTGTTCATGCAGCTACTAAGAAGCCCAAGGGTCACTAATATCCAAACTGATGGCAATTTGAAAACACAATCAGTCTTCCAGTATCATTCTTGGATACTTTCTCCCACTGACTCCCTTCTCCCTCATGCCCACCCCAACCATTTCAACTAAACCAACAATTCTGCATATTGAGATGTACTATTACCCAATAAAGGAACACAAGGAGGCCGTATTTCAGTGTGTTCTGGTTCCAACTTATTGTCTTCCACAACATCAATGACAACAACAATAAGAGCAACAGCAACAATAACAATAACAACAACAACAACAACACCACACACACACACACACACACACACACACACACACACACACACACACACACACACACACCAAAGAAATCTATATGTGGAAAGGCCAAAAATATTTCAATAACTGCTTCCCACCCTTTAGATTTTTTTTTTAATTAGGTCACAAAATTCTAAGACCTGAAAAAAAGTCAAAATCATCACCATTATCACTATGCTATATCATTTCCCCTCCTGCATCTTACCCTACATAGCTGAAGAATGAAAAACAAGATTGTTCCTGGGTGCCTGAGTAAGAAAGTTCCCAAGGGCAGGGGAGGGCTCACACTTACCAGAGCGTCCACAGTCTGCGCAGGACACTAGTTCCTCTGGCCGACCACTTTTTTTGTTCATGCTTGAGCCTCCCAAGCAGAAGTCACAGTAATTATTGGGAATGACAGTCCCATCTGGTCCTTTCTGGGCTGTGGAAGAGATACCAAGTCCCAATTTTAAGTGGAAATGATATACATTGTCTTCTTCTTCCCCCCTACCCCATAGCATAAAAAATGAAGTATGTAGGGGCATTTTAGGAAAATATGGTGATTTGGGTTAGGCTTCCTTTATCCTTTTAGTTCCATAGTTTTAATTCCTTTCTAACTTCTTTTATTGTTTTCTTTTTCTGACATATCTACATGTATAATAGGGACTGTTTTTATTGGAGAGGTTGTCTAGTCCCATCTGACTATACCCCTCTGGATTTTTCCACCAGGAAATTCTTCTTCGTGCAAAATCACTTCAGCCCTGGAACTCATACTTCATCAGTACCCTCTGTCCCTGGAACCCCCTCCCTCCCTCTGACTGTAGGGTGGAGAGTGGAAAACTCCTCCCAGAATCTCTATTTAAGAAGAATGTCTAGGTCAGCCATCTCTTCATTTGCTACCAGGTTTCACTCTTCGGGACTTCTCAATCATGCCCCACCCCCTCCAGCCAGGTACCTTCTTCCCCAACCCATTGCTTTCAGCTTCCTTTCATATGTTGTTAAGTTCCTGGAGGGCAGTATCCTTTATATGTACTTAAGCCTAGATGATAAGGGGTTTTGATGTATAGAGAGATGAGTAATTATTCTTGAGAAGATATAATTTCTCCAATTTATTTAATATTATATTTTTCACATCCCTCCTATAAACTTTTTATATATAAGAATTATCTGTTTTTTGTCTTTATATCCCCCATGCCCTGGAATCAGAAGGACCTGAGTTCGGAGCCAGCCTCCGACACTTAATCCGCACAAACAAAAACCTAGCCGTGTAACCTTGGGCAAGTTACTTAACCCCAATGGCCCTAAAGGGGCGGCTAGGTGGCGCAGTGAGTAAGAGCGCCGGCCTCAGAGTTGGGATGACCCGAGATCAGATCCAGCCTCAGAAAATGAGCACCCACGCATAAACAATGACTAGCCTTGTAACCTTGAGCAAGTTACTTAACCCCAATTGCTTTAAAAAAAAAATCTAGTTTCCAGTATATTTGTATATATGTATAATATGCATATATCATATATATGTATAATTGAAACAAATTATAAAATTGTGGGTTATTTTTCAACAAAAAAGGGACAACATGTGAACTATTTTTTAAAAAGAAATCTAAATTATCAATAATCATATGAATAAATATGCCATCTTATTAGTAATTTTAAAAATTAATTAAAACTATTCAAAAATTTCACCTCATATCCAAAATGGCCAATATGATTAAAAAAAGAAACAGTCAATATGGGTGAGGCTGAGAGAAGTCAGGTAAACTAATACCCTTTAACAAAACCATGATCTTAACCCAATCATTCTGAAAAACAATTTTAATTATATGTGAAAATTACTAAATTATTCATACCTACTGACTCTGTGATACCACTACTGAGTATGTACTGTAAGAAAGTCAAAGGCAATGAGAAACCTGTTCTATGTATCAAAATATTCAAAGAACACTTTTGTGCTAGCAAAAACTAGAAACAAAATAAGTGCCTAATTTATTGAATGGATGGACGATTATGGTATATTAATGTAAATGGACAGATGTGATTGCTTTATTGGGTGATCTTTCTTAAGAATTTTTCTTTTTTTCACAAGGAAGAGTATGGAAGGAGGAGGGAATATGATTGTGATATAAAAAAATAGATATCAAAACATTTTTAAAAGAAATTAGGATTTAATGTCTAGTGCTTCATATTAAATTAGGGTCAAGATCCAGGTTCTAAGTCAAGAAAGTTTGTTACTTTGGGCATTGCCCAAATAAACTTGGGCATTTGGGAGCAATCTTCCTAAATTCATCTCTGTTCTCTTCTCTTGAGCCTTCTCTTCTCCATTTAACACCTTCCCCCACTTCAGATCTTTGCTTTAGAATTCACTAATGCATTTATCCTGTGAGGTTGTATGTTATAGCAATTGAGGGGATGTGTTTCCCCTTCCCAAAATGAAAATTCTGTAAGGGTGGGGACTAAGTTTTATCAATTAATCAATAACCACTTAATATTGTAACTAAATTTTATATCTCCCACTCTGTCTCCTTCCCCACCTGGTAAAGTATTCTATACACAAAAGGTATTTAATGAATGAACTGATGAATTAATAATACTAATAATTAGCATTTATATAACATTTTAAGGTTTGAAAAGTGCTTTATATATGTTAACCCATTTTTTAGTTAATTAATGGCAGCCCTTTTAATGGGTCTCAGGAGATGACAGGTTATTCTCTGCCTTATTACAACTAGAATGTTCCTATCCATCCTGACTGTACAGATTAAAGCCTCTATTTAGAAATTCAAGTTTTGTGTTTGATATTTTGTCTTTATTTTGTTTGTTTATTTGTTGCAATTCAAGAACTCTTCCACAATAGCTGAAGTGGGCTTGCTGGGAGATATTTGAAATTGCTCTGCTCCGGGGGGACAAGGAAGAATTTCCCCAGTTATCTAATCATAAAGGCAGTTCTATCCTTTCCTCCCCACCCCTTCCCTTCCTGAATTATCCAGCACCAAGAAGTAAAAATGCTGATATAGGTGGCTTTCATGACATATGTATGGATACAATGACTAACGTTTTGATATGGTTTATGGGGAAATAATGATGAAATGTGATATATTGGATAGGTGCTAGACCTGAAGTAAAGTAGCCCTGGGGTTCACATCCTACTTTGTTGTATGGCTGTGAACAGATCACTTAACCTTCCTGAGTCCTAGACAAGACTCTAAAACTATAAATTACATTTGGACTATGATTAGATGGAGAGGTTCCCCAGACAGACGAAATCTGGATACACATACACACATATGTATGTATGTATGTATTTGTATGTATATATAATATATATACTTAAGTGTTCTATGCTAAGATATTGGTTTATGTATACATTTATTATATTATTGTGCTTGGGAAAGAAATACTTTTGGAGCAGGCATCATTTTACTGAGCAAAAGTAAAGGCTGCCAATCTCTACATGACTGAATTTGTCAAATCTAAGCAAAAGTAGTTTACTTCTGAAAGGAATCTAAGGAACAGCGAAGATTCAAGAGTAAAATTAAAATGGAGGACATTCACATGAACTTAATATGACAATATGTCAACATAGAATCATGGAATAAATTGTGGAGTCATGAGGATTTTTTATAGAAATAGAAGAGTTTACAATGGGAATTCAGGATTAGGATATCATCACCAGAAATTACAGAAGAGTTATTCTTAAGAAGCCTAGATTTATTGTTCAATGCAGCTCATGCAAGAAAAAGGAACTGTGTAATATCACTAAAGGTTGTACAAATTTAACATCTACCAGCTATCTGGCGAGACAAGATTTAATGGCCAGAATTATACATCAGAAACTTACTATCTTTCATAAACTAAAAGATGACTAATACTCATACTACAAATACAGATTTCAAAATTATCCTTGAGAATTCAGAAAATATATTATATTGGAACCAGAAAATTATCATAGGCAAAACATTGATCTGTCAAACTTTTAATTAAAATGTTTCCATTTATGTCAACATACTAAATGTGTATAGGGTCCAAGCTATGTGGAATAAAAAGCTTTCAAAACTTAGAGACCAAAAGGAAGAAATCAAATCTATATAGAAATAGGATGAAGTATTTATCATTTCTGTCATTCTGTCTGCTATTAGATTTGTCTTAAAGGTTCTTTCAATGAATATACAGAAGATAAGCTTACAATCCAATAGTTTTATTCAATTACAAAAAGCAGTTATTTTATCCACCTGTATAACAGTCCAAAAAAATAAAATATGAAATAAAATATAAATATAAAATAAAATTGAAATAATTAAATTTTATTTTAAAAAGTAATAATAGAATATCCTAATACTTCTTTTCCAACTTTAAATCAATCAGTTATTCCATGTTTGGTTCTAATTCTTACTTCTCAGCCTGTATACAGGTTCCTCAGAAGAACAAATAAAATGATATAGTACTCCTATCTCTTTAAGGGCTTGCCACATTTTGCTGTGATTCATATAGTCAAAAGCTTTAGTGTAGTCAATGAAACAGAAGCAGAAGCAGATGTTTTTCTAGAATTCCCTTTCTTTCTCCATAATCCAGCAAATGTTGGCCACTTGTTCTTTAGTTTCTCTGCCTCTTCAAAAGCCAGCCTACTCTTCTGGTAATTCTTGGTTCATATATTGCTGAAGGGTAACTTGTAGAATCTTAACCATAATTTTGCTGGTGTGTGAAATGAACAAAATTGTTTGGTAACTTGAACATTCTTTGGCATTGCTCTTTCTGGCTCTATATCAGTAACACTTTCTTTCTTTCCTTAGCTATGTCATCAGAAAGCCAATACATAGCTCCAAAGCTAGAGTTTAGTTTTATTGTTGTTGTTGAGAATATAGGTGTGTGAATGGATAGATACATAGACAGATATATAATAAAGGAAGAAATATAAGACATGTGAATAAAGAATAATGACCTTGAATCCTTATTTTTCTCTTATTCTAGCTCAAATTCTTTTGCATACCAAGCCTTTAGTGATGTTAGAAATTTCTAACCCTTGGTTATAGTTGTCTAAAACAAATAACAGTGTCTTTCCCCAGTCACAGAACTTCAAAAAATACTCAATTTTAGTCTAGAGGTATATAGCTTAATTTTTCTTAGCTCAGTGTGGTGACTCAATCTCTAAATATACCTATAAAAGCTATCATCCAGTCTTTATCAGGGAGAGGCTTTACAATCACAACATTTTCTCAGAAAGGAGTTGAGAGGACCTATAAGTGATATTAAAGCAATGGATTCCAGAAGTTGAAAATAGGGAATAATGCCCAACTGTAACCATAAGAACAGTCAAATGACACACAGATCAGAAAGATAATATTCGGTGTACAGAAGCAAAAATATGACAGCCACTTCAGACTCATAACACAATATTATTTAAGATGGAGCACGTCAAGAGAAAGAAACACAATGACATGACCAAAAGACACTTACATCCCTGCAATATGATAGTTGTGAATTGTCCCTCCCTGTTTGTTTCATAGCCATACTTGTTCTCTATAAAAGTGCTACCATGCATGATGTCTGTGCATTCTCACTAAGAGTAAAAAATTATTTGTAAGAAAATATGCCCCAGATTTATGAGGGGAGGTATAGTCTATTCCTCTATTTCTTACCCTGCTGTTTGAATAAATGTCTTGTCTTTGAATGAATTGTGTCCTCTTACTAATAAAAACAAGTATATTGGTTGGGGCTCAAGAACTTTGGTTTTTAGTAGATAAGAAACACACAAGGTACTCTGAGCACAGAGTTAGCTTTTCTTCTATACATGCAAGAGAGTGGGAGGCAGAGGGTAGGAGAGAATGCCTCAGGTGCTAAACTCATAAATGTGACCACTTAGTGACATGTTTGAATTTTTCTTTTGCTCTTAGATCTCTTCTAGTTCTGTCATTTTGCACTTGTGTGGGTAAACAGTGCTCTGTGACAGTGCATGTGCATGTGCTATCATCAGTATGTGCCTAGATTAATTAATTCAGTTTGTTGGAATGGGTACTAAATGAAGACAAAGTTACAGGTTCAAGTCCTGTGTTAATGAATTGGCTTCACAGAGACAAACAACAATAATCACCACCACCCTCAGTTACTCTGCTACAGACTAATCCCCCATATGCCTAGCAAATGCATGTCTTTAGTCACAAGAGTACTGGGAAAGCTAGTATGAATGAGTCAGTGCAAGCCACCATAAACTGAGAAAATTGCCCAAAACATTTATCTTCATAGGGGATTGTTTCAATATATGAAATACATATATATATATATATATATATATATATATATATATATATATATATATATATATATATATATATATATGGAGGGAGGAAGGGAGAGAGGGAGAGGGAGAGAGAGAGAGAGAGAGAGAGAGAGAGAGAGAGAGAGAGAGAGAGAGAGAGACTGTCATTCTTAAATACTTTAAAAATTATTATTATTGCTCACTTTCAAATAGTCTTTAAAAAAACTCTCTTCTTGTCTATTCCTTCAAACTGAAAAATTGTCATGGACCCAAATTCCCTAAAGAACAACAGATCAAGAGAGAGGAGGGGCCAGGATGAAAATTCTCTGTTAACACAAAAAAGGAAGGACTTGACCTAGGAAAGGATTGTATGTGTTAGGAGTACCCCTCTCACCACCAGCATGGAGTTCCAAAGACTGGAGAGAGAGTAAACTAAAGAATACTAATGACTGTTATTGATGCTCTAATATGTTATCATGATTGAACATGTAATAATAAAAATTTATAAAACACTTTAAAGTTTGCAAAGTTCTTTATGTTTATTATCTCATTTGAGTCTCACAATTCAATAAAATATGACAGATATTGTTTCCCCCATAAACAGATAAAGAAACACATGCTCAGAAAAATCTGATGATTTATACATGGTCACATAGCTAGTAAAGTATCAGTAACAGAATTTGAATCCAGGTTTCCTTTAGTTCAAATCTGACACTTGGACTCCTATACCATGCTGCTACTCACCATAATCCCACTCCAAATCCAATCCCAAAGCTGCTGTGGGAATTAAAAATATCTTATTTGGTGCCAGTTAGGAGGCACCATGAATAGAGCACAAGCTCTGGAATCAGGAGGACCTGAGTTCAAATCTGACCTCAGACACTTAACACTTACTAGCTGTGTGACCTTGGGCAAGTCACATAACCCCAACTGCCCTGCCTCTCCCATCCAAAAAGACCAAAAAATTCTTAATTGAACCAAAAATAGTATATTTTTATTAATTGCTTAATGTACAAACTGGGCATACTTTTTATAGGGCACCTAGTTAGTGAAATGGACTTATAGTCAAAGAAATTTGAATTCAAATCTAGCCTTAAACACTTAATAGAAAGTCACTTACCCTCAATCTGCCTCAGTTTCTTCATCTGTAAAAACAAATGAGTATAATAGCACTTACCTCCCAGGGTTGTTGTGAGAATAAAGCAAAACAGTATTTATAAAGGTCTCCTCAAAGCACCATATTAATGCTATTTTTTTTTAGAAATACGACTTGACTCCAAGTCTTCCAAGTAATAGAAAATTGCCTATAAGAAGCTGGAGACCTGTGTAAAACCAACACAAACAACTGAGTACTCCATATCTTTCTTCATGTTTCAACATCAAAACCTAACCATGGTTCTTTTCCATTAAAAGACCTTAAGAGAGGAAAAAAATTTTAAAGCCAAAACCCTATCTGAGTCTGGTTCTCAAAATCTGGGCTGCCTCTTCTGCTTTGTGTTTCTTTTGCCTGATCATAAGCGGCCAATTATCAATCCATCCTGAGGTGAATGAGTTCAGGCTTAGAAGTGGTCTTGTGGATTTAAAGACCCAGAATTCATTGTTCTATCGGGTGGGGTTGACTGGTAACAGGGGAAATTTCTGCATCACAAACAAGAGGAAAAAGCCAAGACCTAACCTGGCTAAACAGTAGATAGACTTTGAGATTGACAGTTGCAGAGACAAGGTGAATTGTAACAAAGCTAATTCATCAGTTTCCAGCACTGTTTATGTTCTGATGAAATTTAAGTACCAACTTTCCTAGGGAGCATAACTATAGTAATAACTTATCAAATCCTATTTTTAGTCTTTTTGTCATTGCAAACTTACTAGTGGCTTGTTTTTAGCATTTCCTTTGTGGGTATGAAGTGAATACCCATCCCATTTCTAGTTTATACTGTACATTGAATATATTTCTACTCCTTGTTAGGGGAGTCATTAGGCATGATTAAATTCTAAGCTTTAAGTAGATCATCATGGGGTGCTGGGGTGGGGTGCAAAGATACTGAATACTTAATTCACTTTTCCAGTGAATTAAGGCAAATAGAAGTTAAGTGACTTGCCCAGAATAACAGCTAATAAATGTCTGAAACCAGATTTAAACTGAGGTCTTCCTGACTCCAGGCCCAACCCTCTATTCACTGAGCCATCTAGCTGAATCTAAGACATTTCAGCATATGGAATTACTTGGCAAATAATTTCCAGAAAAAATTAGACGCACAAAATTTTATTCAATATTCTCCAGTGAATTAAGGCTAACAGAAGTTAAGTGACTTTCCAACACAATAACTCTATGCTTATTAATCGGTGGTTTTAGGAATTCCCCACTTAAAATTGCTGCCTACAATGCAATCATCTATTTTCTACTGTCTTCCTTAGTAACTTAAGCTCTGATGATTCTTTTTCAAAGAATTCAGAGATATTCAAGAGTTAGAATCGATTTTTTTTTTAAAGCAATTGGGGTTAAGTAACTTGCTCAAGGTTACACGGCTAGTCATTATTTATGCGTGGGTGCTCATTTTCTGAGGCCGGATCTGATCTCGGGTCATCCAAACTCCAAGGCAGGCACTCTTACTCACTACTCCACCTAGTCGCCCCTTTAGGGCAATTGGGGTTAAGTAACTTGCCCAAGGTTACACGGCTAGGTTTTTGTTTGTGCGGATTAAGTGTTGGAGGCCGGCTCCGAACTCAGGTCCTTCTGATTCCAGGGCCGGCGCTCTATTCACTGCGCCACCTAGCCGCCCCAAGAATCAAAATTTTTGTAAGTTAATTCCATGCCATAGGTAAATTGGCATATTGTGAGCCTGCTTCTTTTTAGAGGAAATTGACTCAACTCATAGCACACAAGGACAGGGAGGGCTGGAAAATGAGAAAAAGGAGCCTGACCTCTTTCATTAGAAGCTAGTCTCCCTTGGGACTGAATGAAATCCAGACCATGTGCATAGGTCCAGAGCAGAGGGGTCCCTTCCTGAAAAGGGAGTAAGTACAATACCTCAGCCCTTTGTGCCAAGCAGAGGATTTATTATTTTGCTCAAAAGTACTTAAATTTCTAGCATGCAAATGACAAAGTCTTGGCCTTAAATACAGCTATTCTGTATGGGACAGAAACAGTCTTATCTTGTTATCACAATTAAGGACATTTCTTTGTGGAACACCCTGAAAAATTATTCTATACTCCCTGTTTGTAACAGAGAATAAACTTCTCTCAGTTTATTACAAGGTCACCATAAGTCATCAATGATTCTATCTGTTTACAATACACTACAGTCTGGTGCTATTTGTCATTATTCATTGACTATCTATAATCAGGGTCCCACTGAGTACTAAATCTGTAAAAAGAAACAGATATATGAGCAGAAACACCATCCAGACAGCAAATGATAAACGGATTCACCCACTATAATATGATTCCCTCTGGCCTTCACTTCCTTGGTGCCTTTGCTTTGCCTCCAGGAATAGAAAAACTTACCTGAGCTAGGCAGAAGACAAAAGCTTCTGGAATCACATTATAAAGGGTTAATCCATTTATCAGTTGCTATTTGAATTATTTAATCAGTTTCTAAGTCATTGATTTTCATCTTCATGGAGGCAGATGATTCTCTGCAAGAATAAGAGAAAGCATTTGCTATTTGAACTTCACAGGAAAACAGCCTCCAAAGAGTTGGTCAAGGACCATTGACTTTGGGTTCATTTTCCTCTTCATCATGTAGTGGTGAGACTTTTAGTTACTGTTATTCAGCCATGTCCAAATCTTCATGGCCTCATGTTTGTTTGTTTGTTTTCTTGGCAAAGATACTGAAGTGGTTCACCATTTCCTTTTCCAACGAATTAAGACGAATAGAAGTTAAATCACTTGCCCAGAGTCACACAATTAGTACATGTCTGAGGCTGGATTTGAACTCAGGTCTTCCTGACTCTAGGCCAAGCCCTCTGTCTACTGAGCCATCTAGCTGTATCCAAGACATTTCAGCATAGGGAACTACTTTGCAGATAATTTCCAGAAAAAAATTGGACAGACAAAATTTTATTCCATATTCTCCAATGAATTAAGGCTAACAGAAATTAAGTGACCTGCCCAGGGTCACACAGCTAGTAAGTGTCCGAGGCCAGATTTGAAGTCAGGAAGATGAGTTCTTCTGACTCTACTGTGCCACTTATTGGCACACACACACACATAATAAATACATATATACACATGTGTGTATATATAATATATGTATGTGTGCGCCACTAAGTGTATACACATACACATAGATAGCATAGCTCCTGCTGGAAATCAACTGGATTTAATCAATTTGTTAGGAAGACTATAGTAATGTCATTATTGTTTTTATTGTCATCTTCATCAACTGACATTTATCTAGCACTTAGTATTTGCAAAGCACATTATCTCAACTGATTCTCACTACAATCCTGTGAAGGGCAGCAGGGTAGCACAGTGGATGGAGCAATTCAAATCCAGTCTCAGATACTTACCAGCTGTGTGACCCTGGCCAAATCATTTAACCTTGCTTGCCTCAGTTTCCTCATCTGCAAAATGGTCTGGAGAAGAAAATGACACACCACCCCAATATCTCTGCCAAGAAAACCCCAAAAGGTCACAGAGAGTAGGACATGACTGAAACAACAGCAACAACAATACTATGAGGCAGGTAATATTATTATGATCTTTTATAGAGAAAGCATACTGCGGCAGAGAGAGGTTACATGACTTGCCCAGGATCTCAGGCAGAAATCAAAATCAAGTCTTCCTAAGTCCAAGGCCAGCTCTCTATCCACTGTACCACATGATAGTTCTATGTTTATTAACTGGTGATTTTAGAAATTCCCCACCTAAAATTGCTGCCTAGAATCTATTCTATACTGTCTTCTTTAGTAACTTAAGCTCCAATGATTCTTTTCCAATTCAGAGATTTCCATGAGTTAGAATCAAAATTTTTGTAAGTTAATTTCACACCAAAGGTAAATTGGCATATTGTGAGCCTGCTTCTTTTCAGAGGAAACTGAATCCTAACTCATAGCACACAAGGACAGAGAGGGCAAGGACTGAAATAGTGTCTACATGGGAGTATACACCATGCTAGTTTGGGAATTTGTTGTTGATTGATGTTCATGAGCTGTGATCATACAGGAGATACAAGGTAATTGTTGATAAAAGAAAAAATAAGTCTTGAGAGTCTAGAAATTCACCCAAGGAGAGAACGCTAAGGTACTTACATTTTCATTATTATTACCATTCTTAATCTCTTTGTTATTATTATTTTAGAAAAAGACAACAGAAACCAGAAAAATATAACACTCACAAGAAATACTAATAGACCAAACTAGCAAAAAGAAAGAAGAAAAAAGTCTCAAAAGGATCTGTGTCATACACATCTTATTTTAGTTTGTATATTATTTCCCCCATTAATTCATATTTCTGTTTCCTCTCTGTCCCCAGCACAGAGACTTGCACGTAGGAAGTACACAGTGTATCTGGCTTATCATTTTGAAAATTATATTGGTTTTTACTCTCTCAAAACAAGCAGTGTAAAATACCATTGCAGAAGTGAATTACAAGTATGTTCTAGAGACCTCTGGGTTCCATAAAGCTATCCAATAGTCAATCACCAGGCAGACTATTCTGATTCTCTTTCTCCAAACTGGGCACTGTCAGACCTGTGCCATTCGAAAATAGTGGGAGGGAGACCATGCTGCTTAAGCCTCTGTTGGTCCTGCCTCATGTCTCCAGAGCAAGAGTCTAAAAGGCAGAGTTGAGCCTCCACAAACTCCCAGCCTACGGACACAGACTCAAAGATCAGATTCTTCCTTTCCATGTATACAAATACCAACATGCATCACAAGCAACCAGCAGAAGCCAGGACCTCCCGCCAGCCCCCCCATACACTAAAACTATTCCCTGGCTGTCTAGGTGTCTGACATCAAACTACAGCTTTCGTTCAAAGATTGTCTTTCACCTGGCATGCTTATTTAGGGTCTGTGGCCCTTGGAGGCAGCTGCCGGTACCTAGAGGAGACGTGCCTCCATTCGTCCCTCTCATTTGTTCCCCCTGCTGCTGACAGCTCTCATCCCTCCACAGGTCTGACATGTTTCTATGGCAACCAGAATCCTGGGCTCTGGCTGCCTCTGGTCTTGCCACCTGTTATTACTTCATCTCTCAAGTGTAAAGAATTCTAGCCTGCCGCCACTTTGCTGTGCAAAGCACATCTTGGGGGGACAGAAAACAATAAAAGGAAAAGAGGAAAAGAAAGGGAAGGAACCCATCTTCCCAAAAGGACAGTGAATCCCATAGCAAGACCCATGCCACTATATGATGAACCCACCAGGGCTAAGGGTGAATATGGTTTCTCAGAATCAGTGAGACAGAGCCAGCTGGAGACCATACCCACCTCCTGCTATCTTCTACCCAGCATTTAATGAGGGAAGTGGGAGGGTTAGAAGGGAAAAGGGAGGTGTGAGGGAGGAGAGCAGGCAGCTGCAGAGATCAGTGCAGGACAGATATGGAGCAAAGCAGAGAGAGGGTTAAAAGTGGTACAATAAAGACTGTGGGGATAGCTGAATCAGAAGGCAAGTTGAGCATCAAAGCCTGGGATAAATGGCCTTTATTCTTATGCTCTGGAGCTTCCTGGTCTTTATATATTTACTCATATAAATTATCCCTAGGCTTAATGCCTCTTTAGCCACTTACCAAAAAAAAAAAAATAAATAAACTCAATAGTTCCTAAGAATAAAAATGTTGGACTTCCACTCGGGAATATAAGCTGGGACTCTGGTCTTCAAAAGGAAGGCATGGACACTGGCCAGGAACACAGATGAAGAGAATATGTATCAATCACATCTCCTTTATGAGATCAGATTCCCTGAGGATAAGAACCTTCTCTTTCACGTGGTCTATTATGCAGTTATATAACACAACACATTTTGGGTACTAAAACAAGAACTGATCACAATGACTAAAGGGCAGAAAATGATCTCTTTATAAGATGTTTAAAGGCCCTGTGATTAGAGAGTCCAAGCAAGTGTCAGAACACTTGCTGGACAAACAGCCTACAAAACTGAACCAGATTCAAATGTAATTGGGAAATGTTTAGTAAATAAATAAAAATAAAATTTAAAATAGATAATGTTAATTTGTGGTTGTCCAAGGCAATGTATGGTAGGAATCAGCTTTCTTTTTCCTTTGGTACCAGTGGTCTAGAGAAAGCTGAGGAACAATTTAGTAATAGCCTTCAAGCATAAGAATGGAATTGGGAAATGGTAGGGGTTTTTTTTTTTACATTGCTATAGACAAAACAAAACGAAACAGACTTGCATGGAAGTGGGGTATGTAAAAAGAGCACTAGTTTTGGAGTCAGAGGATCTGAGTTCAAATCTTACCTCTATTACTTGCTACTTCAGTAACCTTTATTTCTCTGAACTTCAACTGAGTTTCCGCATCTGTAAGGTGAGGGGATTGGACTAGATGACCTCTAAAATCTCTTCTAGCTCAAAACCTATAATATTCTAATAATGAGAACTAACATTTAGGCAATTAGGTAGAGCAATGGACAGAGTGCTGGATTTGGAGCCAGAAAGAATTAAATTCAAATCTTCCCTAAGCTTTTTGACCTTGGACAAGTCATTTAACCTTTCTTAATCTCAGCATCCTCATCTGTAAAAATGACAATGATCATAGCACCTACCTGATATAATTGAGGTTGAATTTGAACTCAGGAAACTCAGGCCTGACTGACCTAAGGCCTGATGCTCTATCCATTGTGCCACCTAGATTGCCCCAGCTACTCTTAATAGTCCCTATGTTAACGTGATTCCTAAGGAATCCATAGCTATATCCACATCAAATATAAATCACAAGATCACACAGTTAGAACATGAAGGTTAGACCTTCAAGGACATTTATTTCAATCCTCTCATTTTACACCTTAGGAAACTGAGGCCCAGAGAGGTGAAGCACCCATATACAGTAAGTGGCAGAGCCAGAATTTTAAACCCAGGTCTAGAAATTCCCAAGACTCACCTCCTGTAGTACTGTGTCAAGAGCTGTTTGACATTAGGGAAAAAATGGTTGAAATGAAGGATAGAATATGCTGAATATTACAAAATAATAGTTAGGGGCACTTTAGAATGCATCTAGAGCTATTCCCTTATTTTACAGAGAAGTTAAGTGGTTTACATTTGTATAGTCCATTACCCATTACTAGAACACTCCCCATTCTTTTCTTCACCTGT
Organism: Gymnobelideus leadbeateri; assembly: GCA_011680675.1. Lineage (NCBI taxonomy): Eukaryota > Metazoa > Chordata > Mammalia > Diprotodontia > Petauridae > Gymnobelideus > Gymnobelideus leadbeateri. The sequence continues at coordinate 69,107 of WOXC01007952.1, read as the reverse complement.
CAAAATCCTTCTTTTGTTTTGAGGTCTAACTCAGATGGTTTCTCCTTTGTGAAGCCTTCCCTGATTCCCTTCCCTCAAAGCAATCTCTCTCTCTCTCTCTCTCTCTCTCTCTCTCTCTCTCTCTCTCTCTCTCTCTCTCTCTCTCTCTCTCTCTCTCTCTCTTCCAGTTTTCCCATTTTCCCCTCTCTAGCATCTTCCTTCACCACAAACCACTCTTCCTTGAGAAGCAACCATTTATACACTTCTCATATCCCTCCCCTCCCTACCCCAGACAGAAAGGAAACTTTTTAAAGTCTGAATCTCTCTAATTTTTTTACTTTTTTGTATCTCTAGGACCTGCCACAATGCCTTACACATGGTTTAAGCATGAAGTACCTGTTGAACTGATTTGCCCATAATCACACAGCTAGTAAATGGCAGAGTGAGGATGGAAACACAAGTTTCCTGGGCATTTCTCTTTTTTTGTCCTGTCATTATTATAATAATGAGTAAGTATAACAAACTTGGGGAATAAATAACATATGGCAATTCTTTAAAGAAAAATATTTGGAAATCAGTTTGAACTTTCAAAAAAAGTCTAAAAGATGTAACTGAATGAATATGAAACAATTCCTTACAAAAAGGTGATAATTTAGCTTCCTTCATTAATCACCTGAAACTAAACTTCATTACTGACATGATTTTATTCATAACTGCCACCTCAGATCTATTTATATTTTATATAAGATATCTGTATGCTTTTCTGAAGTAAACAATAGTTATCTATCATATGAACAATTTTTGAACAATGGCATAATTAATACTTTGAACTCATATTTATTTCATAAGTATAAAATGATTAGTCATTTGCTTTTTAACAGTGGAAGTCAACTAAATAAAAAAATTTGAAGTGCTTTTAGGCATTTTATTGTTAATAAAAAGCAACTAAATTTCAATTCGTTCAATATCTAAATTAAGATTACATATATTTTTAACCTCTTTGATAAGAAAAATCTCTAACCTATACAAATTATAAATCGGGAAACTATCTAAATATACAATGGTACTCTAGTTTACAGCAAATAATTTCTAGATTCTCTCACCTGTGATGCCATCTTGTTTTAATTTCCATCTTTTCATAAAAATAATGTATATTTCTTCTCCTTATTGGTATTAATCTTTTAAAGAAATGGAAGGGTACAGTGCAAAGAAAGCTCAATATAAGGTCAATGCACCTGGATTCAAATCCCATCTTGAATCTGTGTAGCTTTGGATAAATCACTTAATCTCTGGGGATCTCAGTTTCTCATCTGTAACATGAGGAAGTTAGAGCAGATAACCTCTAAAGTCTCTTGAAGCTCTAAATGTAGAATCCTATGGAAAATTGTTTTAAAAACTACCCTTATTAATGCCTGAGATAGTTTGGGTATTGGAATGTCTAAAGACAGAAGAATCTAGCAGGCAACCCCTTAAAGTCCTCTTCAGATCTACTTATTCTATGATGTTTTCAGCAATGTTGAAGAATAGGCAGCAATTTTTTAATACCTAACCTTTCTAAAGCCAAAAGTAGCTTAACATTCAAACTGTATATCTTTTAGTTTATGAGACTTTTGGCCTTGGGGTGGGGGAGGAGAAATCTGACAAGCAAAAACCCATACTGGGAGAATATTACAAAATATGTCTAGCAAAGACAGATGTGTTCCAACTGGGCCCTATTCCTATACCTTCTAATTAGCTATCCATCCAGTTTTTTTTTTTAATTCAGTAGTTACTGTCCACAAGTGGAGTGCTGAAATGATAGGGGGAAGGACTGTTTGTCCTAGGAATGGAAGTGATAAGGCTGTAGGGGTGCGGAAACTGGTACTGTGTCTACCTTGCACCCTAAAGATGTTTCCCTTTCCCTGTTTCCCAGGAAGGCACATATAAGGCCATAACAATTATGAAGGTGAATATGGCGGAGTAGAAACAGCTCATCCAAGCCACTCTGCCACCAGATCCCCCCCCCAAACTATGTAAAAGGGGACTCTGAATAACTTCTGGAGCCCCAGCACCCACAGAATGACACAGAGAAGCTAACCTCCCACTGAGGACAGCCCAGCAGCCCTGCAGAAAGGACCAGCGCAGCACTCTGGGAGCCGGCAACGGGGAGCAGAGCTGAGCCGAGCCCAGGTCCCCATGAGCCGAGGTTTTAGCCCCAGGGCGGCAGGGCCAGCAGCCAGCTGGAGAGACCCCAGAACACCAGCAGTTGTGGCAACTCCAGAATTATCAAAATAGACACGCCTAGGACAAAGTAAAAGGTTAGTGCCCTATGGACTTTGGGACCAGTATTTGGGGAATGCGTCAGCTTCCTCCCCTGGGGGCTTTTAGAAGCCGCTGAGGAGATACACCATTTTGTAGTTTTCAGAGGCAGCTCCAGCTCCTGGCCTGAGAACTGTAGGGAGATCCAGTGATCAGTCTTGGGGGGTAATCTCTCTTGCTTTAACCTCCCTGGATCTGGATTGTGATCTGGGGTGGAGGTCGTGGGTGGATTTCCAGCTTCCAGAAACAGAAGCTGTCCCCCACACGTTCCGGACGAAAATTCCGGTCTGGCAGCAGAGCCATAGTGTGGCAACAAGCCCAAAAGTCAAGCAATTAAGTGGCAACATGCCAAGGCAAAGGAAACAGAAAAATACAACCCTAGACTCCTATTTTGGGGGCATAGAGCAGGAAAAGGACTGTGAGGTCGGAAGTCCTGCTCCAAAAGCCCCAGGGGAAAACATGAGCGGGTTGCAGGCCATAGAGGACCTTAAGAAGGACTTTAAAAATCAAATAAGAGAAGTGGAGGAAAAATTGGAAAGAGAAATGAGAAGGATGCAGGAAAAGTATGAAATGAGGGTCAACAGCCTGACTGAGGAAAACAACACCTTAAAAAATAGACTAGCTCAAATGGCAAAGGAGGCCCAAAAGGGCATTGAGGAGAAGAATGCCTTAAAAAGTCGAATTTGCCAGATGGAAAAAGAATCTCAAAAGTTCACTGAGGAGATTCATTCCTTCAGAGTTAGACTGGAGCATATGGAAGCTAGTGACTTTATGAGAAATCAAGATGCTGTTAAGCAGATCCAAACAAATGAAAGATTAGAAGGCAATGTGAAATATCTCATGGGAAAAACCACTGACCTGGAAAATAGATCCAGGAGAGACAATTTTAAAATTATTGGACTACCTGAAAGCCATGATCAAAGAAAGAACCTAGAATTCACCCTTCAAGAAATTCTCAAGGAAAATTGCCCTGAGGTTTTAGATCCAGAGGGCAAAATAGAGGTTGAAAGAATCCACCAATCACCTCCTGAAAAAGATCCCACAAAGAAAACTCCCAGGAATATTATAGCCAGGTTCCAGAATCCCCAGATCAAGGAGAAAATACTACAAGCGGCCAGGAAGAAACAATTTCAATATTGTGGAACACAATCAGAATAGCCCAGGACCTGGCAGCTTCTACACTGAGGGATCGAAGGGCATGGAATATGATATTCCAGAGGGCAAAAGAACTGGGAATGAACCCAAGGGTCACCTACCCAGCAAACTGAGTATTTTGTTTCAGGGGAAAATATGGTCATTCAGTGGAATAGAGGACTTTCAAGCATTCTTGAGGAAAAAACCAGAATTGAATAGAAAATTTGACATCCAGACACAAGAAGCAAGAGATGCCTGAGAAGGCACTCAGGGAAAAGAAATTAAAAGGAACTTATCAAAGTTGAATTATTTACATTCCTATATGGAAAAGCAATAACTGTGACTGATGATATCTTTCTCACTATGAAAATAATGGAAGAAGGGTGTGTGGTCATATGAATACATATCTGAATGTGTGTGTATATGGATAGAGGGCATAGGTTGAATTTGTTGGGAAGGGAGAATACTCAAAGGATGAAATTATGAGGTGAGAGAGGAAAGTGGCAAGAGGAGATGGGGAGAGACAGGGTAGGGTAAACTATCTCATGTAGAAGAAGCAAGGGGAAGTGGTTGCAAGGGAGGGGGAGAATAGGAAGGCAAAAAGGCAAAACCACATTCTCATTGAATTTGGTTCAGGGAGAGAATGACACACATACTAAATGGGATATCTCAACCTGCAGCAGAATAGGGGGAAGGGGGATGAGAGGAGGGATGATGGATGGGAGGGCATCTGTGGAGGGAGGGGAGGTTGGAAGTACCCACTATAGAAGAGGGACAGGATCAAGTAGGGAATGGACCAGGTGGGGGGTGGGATGAGTGGGAGGGAAGTATAAGCAGCCTTGCACAATATATATACTATGATAATGTTTTGCATAGCTAGACATGTACAACATATACTGAATTACTTATCTTCCCAGAGGGAATGGGTGACAAGGGAGGAAGGAAATGGATCTGAAATTCGAGGTCTTAACATTAAATGTTTCAAATATATATAAATACTGTTATTAATACTCTTTTGCTTGAATTGGGGAGATAAGATGTGCAGGCATTGGGACACAAAGATTCACCTTCCTCTAATGGAAAAGTTGAAGGGGGTATAAGGTATGGGAGAGAGCAGATTGGAGGAAGCAATATCTTGCAGGACTGCTATTCTGGGAGGGTGGGTAGGGGAACAACAGGGGGGGGGAAATGATTGTAACTCAAAATCTGGCGGAAATGAATGATGTAAAACAAAAGTTAACAAAGCATTCGTTTAAAAAAAAACAATTATGAAGGTTCAGATCTATGGTCATTCAATTCAATAAGTATTCATATTAAATATCAACTATTTGTTAGTGTACTATTTAAGCACTAAGAAAAAATTAAAATGAAATACTCCCAGCTTTCAAAGAGCACGTGTTATACTGGAGGAAGACAATATGTAAGCAGATAAGTAAATTCAAAGTCCTTTCAACCTAGGATTTCATTTCTGAACAAACAATATATCAAGGAAAGGGATGGATGTCTTTTTTCATTATTTTTTTTTGGAAGAGGGAAGGTAAGGCAATTGGGGTTAAGTGACTTGCCCAGGGTCACATAGCTAGTAAGTGTGTCAAGTATCTGAGACAGGATTTGAACTCAGATCCTTCTGACTCCAGGTTCAGCATTCCATTCTGTACCACTTAGCTGCCCCAGACGTCTTTCTTGAAGACTTATCTGTTATAGATGCATTCATTTACCTAATGCTTTCAGAATCCTTATTTCCTCACCTGGATTCTTGAAATAACCTCCTAATTAATCCTTCTGTCTCAGTTGTCTCTCCATTCCAATCTATCCTCTACAAAGCTAATAAAATGATTCTTCTAAAGTATATATCTGACTATGTCACTTCCCTACTCAGTAAACTCCAGTGACTTCCTAATGTCTTTAAGAGTTCTTTTTGAAATCTCTTTTGTTTGGCTTTTACTACCCTTCACTAACTGGCCCCAATTTGCCTTTCTAGTTTCATTATACACTATTCTTCTTCCCACACTCTATATTCCAACCATATTGGTTTGCTTGCTCTTTTTTCACAGGATATTCTATTTTTCCTCTCTGCCTTCACTGCCCACCATGCCCTTGTCAACCGCCTCTGCTCATAGAATCCCTTATTTCTCTTAAGATTCAGTTCAAGGACCAACTTTGACAAATGAATGGACATATGGAGTGAGGAAGAGTAAGGAGTTGAGAGAAACTCTGAGATTGTGAACCTAGAAGACTGGAAAGGTGCCTTCAAGACAAATTTTTTAAAGTTCAGAAGACTAGAAGGTTTCAGAGGGGAAAATAATAAGATCTGTTTTGGACATGGTGAGCTTGAGATCACTATGCTCTATACAATTTGAAATGTTCAGTAGACAGTTGCTAATGTGGGACTTGAGCTTAGGTTATTAAAGAATTTGAAATTAATTGCATAGGGGCAGTGAAGTGGCACAGTGGATAGCACATTGGTCCTGGAGTCAGGAGGACCTGAGTTCAAATCTGGCCTCAGACACTTACTGTGTAACCCTGGGAAAGTCACTTGACCCCAATTGCCTCTTCTTCACCAAAAAAATAAAGAAAAATTAACTGTATAGAAATTATAATTGAACTTGTGCAAATTGATGAGGTCATTAAGTGAAGTTAAGAGATGAGAAGAGAGTCCAGGACAGAGATTTGGCATATACCCACCATTAGGGAGCATGATAGGGGTAATGAACCAGCAAAGGAGCCTGAGGAGTCACATAGGTAGGAGGAGAGCCAGGACAGAATAGCATCACATACACACACACACACACACACACACACACACACACACACACGCACACACGCGCACACACACCAAAGAGGAGAGAGTACTCTGGAAGAAATGATCGATAAGGTCAAAGGGTATAGAGAGATCAAGATAGATGAGAACTGAGAAAGGGCCAACAAATTTACCAATTAAAATCATTGGTAACTTTGGGGAGAGCCATTTCAATTGACTGCTGAGGTCAGAAGTCAGATTGCAGAAGATTTAGAAGTGAGTGAGAGAGGAGGAAATAGAACCTATGAGGATAGACAGCTTATGCTAAGGATTCAGCTGAATGAGGGAGAGATGTAGAATGCTAACTCGATAACTATTGAAGATTTTAACTGGGAATGTCTATAGGCAATAGGGAGGGAACTACTAGGTAGGGAGAAACTGAAGATTAGTGAGGCAAGTGATTGAGGGATTGATCTGCTAGAGAAGATAGGGAACTAAATAGTGTAAGCTCCAAGGTATAAGTATAAACGATTATACTTGTATATATACTCCATATCAACGATTAGTGTAGAAAAGAGTGAGGGATAATGTCAAGGGGGTTTAAGATTAACAGAAATGGAAAAGTGGGAGCTCACAGCAAATGTCACCATTTGCTGAGAGGGTAGAGGAGTGGAAAATATGGGAGATTTGGAATAGCCTTTGTAGGAATAGGGCAGAGGATCAATTAAAGATAAATAAAAAGATTTCCTTACTATAGTGAGAACCTAGTTGAGATCAGATAAATTTGTGTAGGGGGGTGGGGGGGAGTCAACTCAGTTCAATCACATGACTTTTCCCAATTCCATTCAGTAGCATCTGAGAAGAGGAAGGATACTGAGAAAATAACTGACGACATAGCTGCCCTCTGGGGCTCCAGCCCATGAGTGAGTGCCATATTAGGAGAATAGCAGAGGAAGGGGGAGAGGGAGGAAGGTACTGCATCAGTAAATGTTCAGATCCATTGTTTTATTATATCGGTTACCTTGAAAGGCAATGCAGTTTAGTGGATTTAACACTAGCTTTGGAGTTAAAAGACATGAATTAAAATAATGGCCAGGCTATATCCTTAATTTGGGACCTCAAGAAGTCACTTCACTTCTTTAAGACTCAATTTCTTCACATGTAATTGTATTATCTACCTCAAAAAATTGTTGTAAGGAAATATCAAGCTTTCAAATTCAATATAAATGTATGCAATTACTAATTTGACCCCAACATCAATGCAGAATTTTCAAGACTTCTAGATGCTCAGGTAATTCATTTGGCACTCTCTCCTTCTTGAGTTGCATTTGATCCAGGTTTTTTTTAATTCATTTCCAGACATCTAATGATGATACACTTATATCTTAACATTACATTTTTTTCTTAGCATGTCAAAAGGTGTTTACATGGATAAATCCATAGAAGAAACAAATGAAATTAAGACCATCTTTTTAAGTTACATTACTGCCCTGGTACCACTAAGAAATTAAAAGCCAAACCACAGCAAAAGGCTGGACTACTATCAAATTTTGTATTGAAGTTTCCATATACCAGGTCACATTGCATTTTGGTTAATCCAATTGGAAAGATTGCATTTTACAAGGGACATACCATAACAGTGTAATGGAAAGAACATTGGACTGAGAATCAAGAAACCAAAATTCAATCCCTGACTTTGCCACTAATTTGAACTGTGACCTTGGGCAAGTTATTTTACTTCTCTGGACCTTGGTTTCTTTGAATCAAAAAAGAAGATGATGTCTAAAGTTCCTTCCAACTCCAATATTCTGTGACTAAAAAATCAAGGGCAAGGAAGGCTCTAATTATCTGCTGTCTTCTGTACTAAAGGCTCCTTCCTCACCATCATTGTTTCCAAAAGGAACAGATAAAACAGACCGATGATATGAAAAGGAAAAGAAAACTAGAAAGAGGATAAAACACCTTTCCCAATCTTCCTCATCACTAGTATCTTCCTTCTGAGATTACCTCAAATTTATATATGTATGTGTGTATATTAGATATAAACATAGGTATATATCTTTTACATATATATGTGTGTGTATCTATACACACACACACACATATATATACATATATATATACATATTTGTGTAAACATATATACATACCCATAGATATACTTTTACATAGTTGTGTGTAACTTGCCTCTACCATAGAATGCACATTCCTTGAGGACAGGTATTGTCCTTTGCACTTCTCTGGTGCTCAGCAATTAGTAAACACTTAATAAATGCTTGTTGTGGGGCGGCTAGGTGGCACAGTGAATAGAGCACTGGCCCTGGAGTCAGGAGGACCTGAGTTCAGATCTGGCCTCAGACACTTAACACAAAAACTAGCCGCGTGACCTTGGGCAAGTCACTTAACCCCAATTGCCCACCAAAAAAAAGGAAGCAAAAAAATAAAAATAAAAAACAAACGCTTGTTGAGTTGTCTTAGACACAGAAACCCAGAGAGATTCGAAGGCTACACACATACACACACACACATGTCTTTCACCTTTGGTTTTTGTATTCAAGTCTCAACTCATTTGCAAATTAAAGTGAGTTTGTGGGTTTCAGCCAGAGTTCCTAATAGGGATTGTGCACATAACATCACAAACAGATAATGTTAGTAAAGTGCTATGAAGATTAAACATGTGTATAAATATTAATTACTCTTAAGGAGACACTGAGCAATTTGTTCTAGTTGGTAATTTCATCTAAGCAATGGCCAGTGGCTATGATGATGTTAGAGCATCAGCAGAATTCCATTCAATTCAATTCCACTTAACAGACATTATATTCTAGCTGGGGGATACAAAGACAAAGCAAGGCCCTGGACCTGTTCTCAAGAAGTTTATGGAAAGGGGACAGTGAGGTGGTGCAGTGAGTAGAGCACTGGCCCTGGAGTCAAGACCTGAGTTCAAATCCAGCCTCAGACACTTAACACAAAAACTAACTATGTGACCTTGGGCAAGTCACTTAATCCCAATTGCCCTCCAAAAAGCAAAAAAAAAAAAGAGTTTATGGAACCAGTAGGAGGAATAGGACAAGTCACACGTAACTAAAACAAGCTTTAATATAAGTGCATGGGGAAAGTTAAAATAGAGTCTGTGAAGCATTTGAGAAAGGAGAGATGGAGCCATAATGAATACAGGTAGAATAAATGAATGAATGGATAGATGAAAAAACATTTATTAAATATATACTACATGCAAAACCCTGTAATAACCACTGGGGATACAAATGGAAGAGCATAGCTAGCCCCTACTCTCAAAATTTTGACATTGTATTTGAAGGAAATAATATATACAGAGTATTCCAAAAGTCTTAGTGCATTTTTAAGGTTATAAAGCTTAAAACCATCATATAGGAAGTTTCAGCTGAAAGTCAGATGGAAAAGTCCCATGGTCCTTTGGATGCAAGAGTGAAGCAAATGATAATGCATCTTCTTTATGTTATTTCCACCAATAAAATCATATCTGTTTCTGATGCTAAACCACTGGCCAGTGTCCAGTAGCTATGATTGTGAGAATGGTAGTGGCTTGAGCATTTGGAGAACCAGTTGTTAGGTTGCCGGGTGGATCTCCATAGGAGTTGCTTCCAGAGGGCTGGACAGAAGCAGAGCTGCTGGTTTGAGGGGGGGAGGGACTGCCATTCTCCAGTATTCTTGCACTTTACTTGTCTATCTTTGGCAGTTTGTCAGTAGTTGGTGGTTGGGTTGGTTGGGAGGGTTGTGGGCCCCTTCTCTACAGGGATTACTCCCATGAGTGGCAGAATAGGATAATAAAACATACTTCCCCACTCTAAGTAAAAAAAATGGGGGATTACAGAGGTGTGTGGCACACATTGTCTGGAGTGATCACTACATAGTTTGTTTATACTTAACTGTTTTTCTTCATTTAAAGAGAGGGTTCAATATTGGGATGAGGGGATGTAAAAACAGTAACAGATATGATGTAGAAACAAAAGGCACACATGAAGGGGCGGCTAGGTGGTGCAGTGAGTAGAGTGCTGGCCCTAGAGTCAGAAGGACCTAAGTTCAGATCCAGCCTCAGACACTTAACACACACACAAACAAAAACTTAGCCATGTGACCTTGGGCAAGTTACTTAAACCCAATTGCCCTCCAAAAAGCAAAGGTGCACATGAAACTTATTTTTAAAATATGAAGTTGGGGGGGTAGGGCATACAGGCTTCCTTCTTGTAATGTAACAGTTACATTACAATTGGGTCTTCTGCCCACTTCCTCCACAACTGTGGCTTGTGATGTATTCCTCTATCAGGCTGTCCTCCCTGCTGCCTTTGTGGCTGTCTGCCCATCCCTCACCCTCTACCCCATCCCCACCCCCACCACATACACACACTGCATTTTTGCCTCTGTAGAAATTTCAATTAATAAGGCTTTGTGGGGAGAGTATCTAATCGAGCAAGATCAGGAAAGGTTGGGGGGGTGGCCAGAAAGGAATTTACCCTGGTCTGGTAATTGAAGGAAAAGGATTCAGAAAGGTAGAGACATAATAAATGGCATTCACAGAAACAGAAAGGTGAGGACAAGAGTGGGGAGTGCCTGGTAATAGTTTGACTTGACTGGAACATCTACTTCTATAAAAGCTAGTAGCATTCAATTAGGCTAGAAAAGGTGCATGGGAGTCAGATTAGCAATGGCCTTGAATGGCAATCTAAGAGGTTTATATTAGCTTATATTAGTTTTACTCCCATTTAGCAAGCAATGGGAGATCTATAGATTAAAAAGATTACTGTGGCAGCAACACTAAAGACAGACTGAAAAGAGAAGAAACTGGGGGCAGAGAAATAGAACAGATGAGAGATGATGAAAGTGTAAGGCAGGGAAGTTGCAGCAGGAGAGGAGAGTAAAGGGTAAATGCAAGAGATATTATAGGAGAACCAACAGGGCTTAGCAACTCATTAGATTTGGGGGGAGAGAGAGGGAGAGAGATAGATGACTTCAAGGTTTCAAACCTAGGCAAGTAGGAGAATTTGGAGTTTGCTGAAGGTGGAAGGGGTGATGAGTCATTTTAGACATGTTGAATTTGAGTGGAAGTGTAGATATTCTTGCAGGCTATTGGAATTCATAAGCAGGGCAACATCTCAAGAGAGAGGTCAAAGATGTAGATATAAATTCTGGAGTCGTCTGCTTGGAAGGGATCAGGGCGATGAGGGTGGATCAGTCACACAGGGGGATAAATGAATTTCTATCCCACTCACTACAGTGGCTATTCCAAGCCCTCTCTTCTCTCCTAAAACCTCCAGCAGTTCCCTCTTAAATATTTCTCAGCTCACAACCCCTTGATGTTGTCCCCTACTTCCTCTTCGTTTACTCTATGCTATCGTAAAATAGTCCTTCTCTTTACCATGTCATACTCACTAACTGTGGGTGCACCCCAAGGCTCTGTCCTGGGCTCTTTTTTCTTTTCACACTATCTCACTTGATCACCTGATCAGCACCAATGAGTTTAATTATCATCTCTATGCAGATGACTTACCCATCTTCTCACCCATCTTCTGAACTCCCTTTTAGGGAAAAGGGAAGCAACTAAGCATTTATACAATGCCTATAGACACTGTGCTAAGCACTTTCATAAATATTATTTTATTTAATCCCCACAACAGCCCTGGGAGGTAGGTGCTGTTCTATTGTTTGCCCTTCATTTCTGGAAGAGGCCCATGGTGTAAGGGAGGTGATGCCATGACTTGCAAGTGAATTGGATTTAAGTGAGGGAGGGCAGTGCAAAGCCATGAGTCTCACTCTCTCCTCCAAAGCCATCTGGGTCCAATGGAAAGACAGAGATCAGAAGGACTGGAAATGGCCCTGGATGCAGTGGGAGATCTCGTTCTTTTTAAGCTGCTTACTGAGGCAACGCCCATTCAGTGATTGAGGCTAGGTAAGAAATGAGGCAAAGAATGGCCTCTTTTACCTAGTTAAAAAAATCAAGGCATTATCTTCATTTTACAGCTGAGGAAACTAAGGAAAGCACAGATTAAGTGATATATCCAAGGTCATAACAGCTAGTAAGTGTCTGAGGCTGAACTTGAACTCAAATCATCCTGACTCCAAACCCAGAACTCTCTCCAACTGTCTAGGTCACCACTTCCTTTCAGTCCAGGTTCACAAGTTCAGTGCCATCCTTGATACCTCACTCTCACCCACTCCATATATTAAATGAGTTCCCAAATCTTGTTGTTTCTATCTCCAATATATCTCTTACATGTGGCCTATTCTCTATTCACACAATCACCACCCGACTTAAAATCCCTAATCTTATCTTGCCTAGACTATTACAGTAGATTCCTTATTGTTCACCCTATCTCTAATCTCTCCCTTCTTCATGCCATCCTCCATACAGCTCCTGAAATGATATTCATAAAGCACAGGTCTGACCATATCACTGCCATGTTCCCATTCAATAAACTCTAATGATTCCCTATTACCTTTAAATATAAATTTCTCTACTTATACTTCAAAACTTGGTCCCAGCCCAACTTTCCAGCATTCTTATGTTATACTATATTACATATACTATATACTGTACTATATTATAGTATACTATGTTATGTTAGACTATTATACTTCTACTATGCTATGTTACACGGTATTACATGCTATTTCTCACACAGAGCTAGAGCAGCCAACCCCCAAACCAGCAGTGTTCCTCGGTCTCACTTCTGCCTCTTGGAATGCTTTATTTGCTTCAAGTCTCAAGCACCATCTTCTTCATGAAACTTTCCCCTCCAAAATCTGCTTTGTGTTTCCTACACACACACACACACACACACACACACACACACACACACACACACACACACACACATTCATGCATATACATATATATGTAAGGGTAGATTGTAGCATGGTGACCTATAGTCAAGATGACACTACTTCTTGAATTCAAATCTGGACTCAGATACTTCCTAGCTAACTGTTTGACCCTGGGCAAGTCACTTAACCCTGTTTACCTCAGTTTCCTCATCTGTAAAATGAGTTGGAGAAGGAAACAGCAAACCATTCCAGTATCTTTTACCAAGAAAACCTCAAATGGGATCATGAACAGTCAGACATCTGAAAGGACTGCACAACAACAGCATACATCAAGCATTCTAGATATCTGCTTTGGTAGGAGATATATAGAGATATCTCTTTAGTAAGAGAACCTGAGCTCCATGATGGGTGCCTTCCCAAACAGAATCAATAGGTTTTTACAAGCCTTCATCAATGAGACCATAAGTTCTGTGGAGGAGTTTAGTATCAAGATTCATGCACTCAAGACTCTGGCTTTGCAAAATAGACTAGCTTTAGATTTCATCATGGCAGAGAGGGGAGGGATATGTGTTCTCATAGGTCAGGAGGAACCTAGGTTCCTGACCTCTATAGTGATGTTCATACCTACATGCATTAAGTTAAGAATGCCTAGAACAAGTTCTAGGAGGATGGGAAGGAAACCTGATCCTCATAGAAATGGCTAACCTTTTGGCTCCCGAATCCTTTGTGTGTCCTCATAGGGACTGTGTGTTGTTCGTGTTTCCAGTGCCTCCCTTAGTGCAAGGAACTGATTCCCAAGCTGACTCCCAGATTACAAGTAGTAAAGATTAAGATGATACAGTTGAGGATAGAAGATGAATGATATGGGTCTAATTGTGGTGCCACAAAATGAGCATTGTTAGCACCAAAGTGAGGATTGTGCAAAGTCAGCTACTGGGGCAGAATCAGTCTGAGTGATTCCATGACCTTTTTCCCTCTCAATTAGACCATGAGCTCCTTTAGGGAAGAGAGCATTTTCCCCCTCTTTTTGTACCACCCCAGTGATTAGCACAGTGCATGTCAAACAGTAGGAGCTTAAAAGATGTTTACTGACTTGTCCTAAGTACTGGATGCCACAGGGGTCTCTGTCCTTGGCCTGCTTCTCTTTAACATTTTTATCAGTGACTTGGCTGAAGACATGGCATGTTCATCAAATTTATCAATGTCACTAAGTTGACTACTGCCATGCTGGATAACATAGACAGGATCCAAACAAAACAAAACAAAAAAGATTAATGGCAAGAACAATGAGATTAATCTGACAGAAAGGAACTTTATAGGGATAAATTCCACATCCTATACTTGGATTAATATAAAGCCATTATATTAGAATCAAACAAGGACCAGATTTGTGAGTGGGGAAAGTGATGGCAGTTAGTGGACTGAATGTTCAGTATGAGTCAACAGAGTGATGCAACTGTCAAAATAACCAGGGTCATTTTCAGCTATGTTAACAAAAACACACTCTCCATTTCCAGGGAGTTTGATAGGACCCACTGTTCCCTGTCCTGGATAAATCACATTTGGAGTATTATATTCAGCTTTTGGCATTGCATTTTAAGAACAACATTAGTGAGCTATGACACAAACTTAGGAAAGTGACCCAAGTACGAAAGGAGATTAAAAACCATGCTGTTCAAGAATTGATGAAGGGTGGAGCCAAGATGGCGGAGTAGAAACAGCTCATCCAAGCCACTCTGCCCCCAGATTCCCCCCAAACTACATAAAAGGGGACTCTGAACAACTTCTGGAGCCCCAGCACCCACAGAACGACACAGAGAAGCTAACCTCCCACTGAGGACAGCCCAGCAGCCCTGCAGGAAGGACCAGCACAGCGCTCTGGAAGCTGGCAGCACGCAGCGCACAGAGTGCGGGGAGCTGAGCCAAGCCGAGCCCAGGTCCCCATGAGCCGAGGTTATAGCCCCAGAGCGGCAGGGCCAGCAGCCAGCTGGAGAGACCCCAGAACACCAGCAGCTGTGGCGATTCCAGAATTATCAACATAGACATGCCTAGGACAAAGTGAGAGGTTAGTGTCCTATGGATTTTGGGACCAGTATTTGGGGAATGTGTCGGCTCCCTCCCCTGGGGGCTAGAAGCCACTGAGGAGACACGCCATTTTGTAGTTTGCAGAGGCAGCTCCAGCTCCTGGCCTGAGAACTGTAGGGAGATCCAGCGATCAGTCTTGGGGGATAATCGCTCTTGCTTTAACCTCCCTGGATCTGGAGTGTGATCTAGGGTGGAAGTCGTGGGTGGGATTACAGCTTGCCAGAAAGGGAAGTCGCCCCCCACAGTTCAGGACGAAAATTCCTCTATCTGGCCTTAAAGCCATAGTGTGGCAACAAGCCCAAAAGTCAAGTAATTAAGTGGCAACATGCCAAGGCAAAGGAAACAGAAAAATGCAACCCTAGACTCCTATTTTGGGGGCATAGAGTGGGAAAAGGACTGTGAGGTCAGAAGTCCTACTCCAAAAGCCCCAGGGGAAAACATGAGCAGGTTGCAGGCCATAGAGGACCTTAAGAAGGACTTTAAAAATCAAATAAGAGAAGTGGAGGAAAAATTGGAAAGAGAAATGAGAAGGATGCAGGAAAAGTATGAAATGAGGGTCAACAGCCTGACTGAGGAAAACAACAAACCTAAAAAATAGACTAACTCAAATGGCAAAGGAGGCCCAAAAGGGCAATGAGGAGAAGAATGCCTTAAAAAGTCGAATTTGCCAGATGGAAAAAGAATCTCAAAAGTTCACTGAGGAGATTCATTCCTTCAGAGTTAGACTGGAGCAAATGGAAGCTAATCACTTTATGAGAAATCAAGATGCTGTTAAGCAGATCCAAACAAACGAAAGATGAGAAGGCAATGTGAAATATCTCATGGGAAAAACCACTGACCTGGAAAATAGATCCAGGAGAGATAATTTAAAAATTATTGGACTACCTGAAAGCCATGATCAAAGAAAGAACCTAGAAATCACCCTTCAAGAAATTCTCAAGGAAAATTGCCCTGATGTTTTAGATCCAGAGGGCAAAATAGAGGTTGAAAGAATCCACAGATCACCTCCTGAAAAAGATCCCCAAAAGAAAACTCCCAGGAATATTATAGCCAGGTTCCAGAATCCCCAGATCAAGGAGAAAATACTACAAGCAGCCAGGAAGAAACAATTTCAATATTGTGGAAACACAATCAGAATAGCCCAGGACCTGGCAGCTTCTACACTGAGGGATCGAAGGGCATGGAATATGATATTCCAGAGGGCAAAAGAACTGGGAATGAACCCAAGGGTCACCTACCCAGCAAAACTGAGTATTTTGTTTCAGGGAAAATATGGTCATTCAGTGGAATAGAGGACTTTCAAGCATTCTTGAGGAAAAAACCAGAATTGAATAGAAAATTTGACATCCAGACACAAGAAGCAAGAGATGCCTGAGAAGGCACTCAGGGAAAAGAAATCAAAAGGAACTTATCAAAGTTGAACTATTTATATTCCTATATGGAAAAGCAATAACTGTGACTGATGATATCTTTCTCACTATGAAAATAATGGAAGAAGGGGGTGTGCTCATATGAATACATATCTGAATGTGTGTGTATATGGTTACAGTTATATATGGATAGAGGACATAGGTTGAATTTGTTGGGAAGGGAGAATGCTCAAGGGATGAAATTATGAGGAAAGTGGCAAGAGGAGATGGGGAGAGACAGGGTAAGGTAAACTATCTCATGTAGAAGAAGCAAGGGGAAGTGGTTGTAAGGGAGGGGGAGAATAGGTAGGCAAAAAAGGCAAAACCACATTCTCATTGAATTTGGTTCAGGGAGAGAATGACATACATACTAAATGGGATATCTCAACCTGCAGCAGGATAGGGGGAAGGGGGATGAGAGGAGGGATGATGGATGGGAGGGCATCCTTGGGGTGAGGGGAGGTTGGAAGTAACCACTATAGAAGAGGGACAGGATCATGTAGGGAATGGACCAGGTGGGGGGTGGGATGAGTGGGAGGGAATTATAAGCAGCCTTGTACAATATATCTACTATGATAATGTTTTGCATAGCTAGACATGTACAACATATACTGAATTACTTATCTCCCCAGAGGGAATGGGTGACAAGGGAGGAAGGAAATGGATCTGAAATTCGAGGTCTTAACATTAAATGTTTCAAATATATATAAATACTATTATTAATACTCTTTTGCTTGTAATGGGGAGATAAGATGTGCAGGCATTGGGACATAAAGATTCACCTTCCTCTAATGGAGAAGTCGAAGGGGGTATGGGAGAAGGTAAGGGAGAGAGCAGATTGGAGGAAGCAATATCTTGTGGGACTGCTATTCTGGGAGGTTGGGTAGGGGAATAACAGGGGGGAAATGATTGTAACTCAAAATCTGGTGGAAATGAATGATGTAAAACAGAAGTTAATAAAGCATTTGTTTAAAAAAAATTTAAAATATATTAATCATGGCCAAAAAAAAAAAAAAAGATTTGATGAAAGCATCAGTTCTCAAACATTTTTGGTCTCAGGATCCCTTTATACTCTTAAAAACTGTTAAGGGCCCCAAAGAACTTTTGTTTATATAGGCTATAACTATTGATATTTTTTTTTCAGTCATGTCTAACTCTTTGGGACTGCATTTGGGATTTTCCTAGCAGAGACACTAGAGTAGTTTGCCAGTTTGCCAGTTCCTTGGCTAGCTCATTTTACAGATGAGGTCAACAGAGTTTAGTGACTTGCCCAGTTTCACACAGGTAGTAAGTATCTGAGGTCAGATTTGAACTCATGAAGATGAATCTTCCTGACTCCAGGCCCAGCACTTTAACCACTGTGCCACCTAGTTGCCCTATTGATATTTACCATAGTAGAAATTAAAATATTAGTTTTATATAAAAATTTCTTAAATATTTAGTAATTCATTTAAAAACAACAATAAACCCATAACATACTAACAAAGAATATATTTTTGTGAAAAGCAACTATATTTCCCCCTGCCCTCCAAAAAAATAGTGAGAAGAGTAGCATTGTTTTGCATATTTTTTCCAATCTATTTATTGTCTGTTTTAACAGAAAACAATTCTTATCTGTTTCTGCATTCAAACTGTTGTATTGGGTTGTTTTGGTCTAAGCATATGAAGAAAATCTAGTCTCCCTCAGCCATAAACAGTAGTTGAAAAATAGAGGAATATTTTGATAGGCAAATAATGTATCAGTATTATTGTGAAAATATTTTTTATCTTGCTTACCCCCTGAAAAAGTTTCAAGACCTCCCAGGGATCTGAAGACCAAAATTAAGTCAGAATGCTTAGCCTAAAGAAGAGAATACTTAGGAGGAATATGAGATCTGTCTTCAAGTATATGAAGGGCTTTCTTGAGGAAAATGGGTTAGCCTTATGACTCCAATTCATCTTATTGCTCTTCATGAATTCTATATTCCAACCCAGATGGATACTGTCTATTACCCAATCTCATTCTGAATTCTATTCATTCAAGCCATTCCCTGTGCCTAGAACATAATCCCTGAAAAAAATCCTCTCTTTCTTCAAGGCCCAGGTCAAGGATACCTCCTCCATGAAGTTATCCCTGATCTCCTCTAGCTGAAAGTGATTTCTCCTTTCTCTTATCTTCTGGAAGAACTTTGTTTATGTCTCCTCTTTGCCCCTATCACATTTTGCCTTGTATCATAATCTTTTATAGTTATGCTATTCTAGGTTAGGTTTGACTCATTAAATCTTTTGTAGGTTCCAGCACTGGGAATGAAATAAGATACTCCTAGTTCATTCAACAGTTAACAAAAAAGAGATTTATAAAGAATAGAAATAGGCAATGAGGAAACAAAACTATCACTCTTTGCAGATGATATAACAGTATATTTAGAGAACCCTAGAGAATCAACTAAAAAATTAATTGAAACAATTAACAGCTTCAGCAAAGTTGCAGGATATAAAATAAATCCACATGAATCATCAGCACTTTTATAAACTACCAAGAAAACACAACAGGAAGAGATAGAAAGAGAAATTCCATTTAAAATAACTGCAGACAATAAAAAATACTTGGGATTCTGCCTGCTAAGACAAACCCAGGGATTGTATGAATATAATTATAAAGCACCTCTCAAACAAATAAATACAGATCTAAACAAATGAAAAAATATTCATTGCTCATAGGTAGGCCAAACCAACATAATAAAAATAACAATTCTACCTAAGTTATTTGGTATCATACCAATCAAACTGCCAAAGAATTATTTTATAGAGCCAGGAAAAAAATTCATTGGGCTGAACAAAAGCTCAAAAATATCAAGGGAATCCATGGGGAAAAAAATGTTTTGTTTTGGGTTGTTTTGGGTTTTTTTTTTTTTGGTTTTTTGGAGGGCAGTTGGAGTTAAGTGACTTGCCCAAGGTCATACAGCTAATTTTTGTGTTAAGTATCTGAGGCTGGATTTGAACTCAAGTCCTCCTGACTCCAGGGCCAGTGCTCTATTCACTGTACCACCTAGCTGCCCCATGGGAAAAAAATGTTAAGGAAGGTGGCCTAGCAGTTCCAGATTTCAAACAATATTACAAAGGGGTAAACATCAAAACAAGTGGTATTGAATAAGAAATAGAGTGGTGGATCACTGGAACAGATTAGGTAGACAATACACAGACTCAAATGACCAGAGTAATTCAGGGTGTGATAAACCCAAAGATCCAAGCTTCTAGGGTAAGAACTCAACATTTGAAAACAATTGTTAAGAAAACTGGAAAGCAGTTTGACAGAAACTATGTATCAAGATAAGGTAAAAATGGATAAATTATTTACATAAAGAGCGGTACATAAGTAAATTAGGGGAGTATAGAAAAATGTACTTGTTAAGTCTATGAATAAGGGAAGAATTTATGACAAAATATGAGATAGAGAGTATTATTAGATGTAAAATAAACAGTTTTGATTACATGACATTAAAAAAATTTTGCACATACAAAACTAATGCAGCCAAAATTAGAAGGAAAGCAGAAAATGGGGAGAGGGAGTGGATTTTGCAGCAGTCTTTCAAAGACTTCATTTCTCAGATATACAGGGGACTGAGTCAAATTTATACATTGCCTTCTATTCTTTCATTTGTTTGGATCTGTTTAACAACATCTTCATTTCTCATAAAGTCATTACCTTCCATTTGCTCCAGTCTAACTCTGAAGGAATGAATCTCCTCAGTGAGCTTTTGAGATTCTTTTTCCATCTGGCAAATTCAGCTTTTTAAGGCATTCTTCTCCTCATTGCCCTTTTGAGCCTCCTTTGCCATTTGAGTTAGTCTATTTTTTAAGGTGTTATTTTCCTCAGTCAGGCTGTTGACTCTTATTTCATACTTTTCCTGCATCCTTCTCATTTCTCTTCCCAATTTTTCCTCCACTTCTCTTATTTGATTTTTAAAGTCCTTCTTAAGGTTTTCTATGGCCTGAAATCCGCTTATATTTTCCTTTGGGGCTTTTGGAGCAGGATTTCTGACCTCATAGTCCTCTTCCTGTTCCATGCTTCGATCCTCTTTGCCCCCAAAATAGGAGTCTAATGTTGCGATTTTCTGTTTATTTTGTTTCCTTTGCCTTGGCATGATGCCACTTAATTACCTGACTTTTGGGCTTGTTGGCACAGTAGGACTCTGCCACCAGACAGGGGAGCTTCTGTCCCAAAGTTGGGGTCTTCACAGCTTCCGTTTCTGGCAAGCTAGATACCCACCCCACGACTGAGTCAAATTTATAAAAATAATAGCCATTCCCCAGTTAATAAATGGTCAAAAGATATGAACAGGCAGTTTTCTGAAGAAGAAATCAAAGCTATCAATAGTCACAAGAAAAAGATATCTTAAACCATTACTGATTAGAGAAATGTAGATGAAGATAGTTCTGAAATACCACCTAATACCTGTCAGATTGGCTAATTGACAGAAAAGGAAACTGACAGATGCTGGAAGGGAAGAAGAGGAAGAGGAAGAGGAGGAAGAAGAGGAAGAGGAAGAGGAAGAAGAAGAAGAAGAAGAAGAAGAAGAAGAAGAAGAAGAAGAAGAAGAAGAAGAAGAAGAAGAAGAAGAAGAAGAGGAAGAAGAAGAAGAAGAAGACAGGCAAGCTCCAACACATCTCTCTGGCAGAGACCTCTAGATCTAATAATTCTATATCACAAAGTATAGAAAAGAATATCAAGAATTTGAATGTTTTCCCAAGAAGTAAGACCTGTCTCCTGAATCATTCTGATTTCTCCATATTTCATCTATTTCTAAATCCTGAACACTGCAGAAGGTTCATGCCCCAAATCCCAGAACAATCTTAATGTCTATAGATTTATGATTCTGTGGAAATGGATTTGAAAAATGGATAAATGGAAATACAACTAGAATATATATTGTCTCATATTGTTCTCAAATTGTTTTCTGTGGATCCTTATTTGCCCAAATAAGGGCAACAACAATGTATCATACTTCTCCTTTGTACCCTATAGTTCTTAGGGTAAGGCATACACTAGGTGCTTAATAAATATTTGGTGGTTGACTGATTGATTCCTGTCCTAAAGATAGCAGTGTGATCTTGCTATTCTAAATATTTCTGTACCTGTGATCTACTAATTGGCATGTCTTCCTCACTAGAATACTAACTTCTTGCAAGTAGGTATTGTTTCATTCTTTGTACTTCTATCTTCAGTGCCTAAAACAGTGCCTGGCATATAGTAGTGCTTACCAAAATGCTTGTTGATTGATTGACTGAAATCTGGGCCAGTTAACTCATTTGGTTAGAACATAATCCAAGTGATGCTAGAGTGATCAGTCAGGTCCACAATAAGACAATTATCTTTACACAGGAACAAACGAAACAGTTACACAATTATACAATCTTAGTCAGCCCTCACAAAAGTGTTCCTTCCATGGGTTACAAAGGAAAATGAGGCAGGGTGTAGAGATGACTGAAAAGCACATAGCACCAATGTGGAAAAAATAACTCAAAATCCATTGGATAGTCATAGGACCACAGCATTTTGAACTAGAAGGGACCTCAGAGATCATTTCAACCAGTAGTTTCCAATCTTTCTGAGTATGAAGGACCTTTCTGTACATAAAACCTTTTTGTGGGTCCCCTTTCATTGGAGCTAATTAAAGATCAAAATTGCAATGTTTGGTGATACAGAGTTATGACCCCCATGAAATAATTTATTGGCCCCTCAGGGATCTATGGCCCACAGGTTGGGAACCATTGGTCTAGTGTTATTTGTATTTGTTTATTTTTAAGCAGATAAACTAAAGCTCCATAAGATGACTTTCCTATGGCTATTCAATCAGGGAAAGGGCAAAGAAAGGGAATAATAATTTATATAGTACCTCCAATGTGACAGGCAATGTGCTAAGTGCTTTACAAATATTATCTTATTGATCCTCAAAACCTGGGGGGTGGGGAGTAGGTGCTATTGTTATCCCATTTTACAGATAAGAAGCTGAGGCAAAGATTAAGTGACTTGTCCAAGGTCATATAGCTAATAACTGTCTGAGGCTAGATTTGAATTCAGGTCCTCCTGACTCCAAGCTTAGCACTCTATGCACCCAGCTGCTTCAGGTTTCAAACCCTGATCTTCTGACTCCAAAATCCGGGTGCTAGAACCATTCTTCAAATTCTTCTTCACATTGTAGTTTATGCACTACTTTGTTAGACAGGAGTTAAGCCATAAAGCTCTTATTTCAAATTTGCACTTGGAACTAAAGGTAAATGACAGCTCAGTAAAGACCCATGTATTTAAATCTCCCTTTCCCCAATGGCAAAGAAAGGAGAAGGGAACAAAACCCAGTTTCTAAGTGAGTATGCTCTACTGAATCATGTGGCTTCTTAAGATATGTGTCTGAGCAAACTGAATATTTTAAGCTAGTTTCAAAAGTTGTTTTAACTTTGTCTTTTAAAAACTATATTAGTGTGCCCTGGGGCAAATTGTTGAAGGGCAGATGTTATTAATCTAACATATTTTAGATCTTCCCATATCAATATGACAATGAAATTGTCTGCTCCTTTTAGATAATTTGTACTTTAGTGGGCTAATTTCCAGCTTATTTAATTAGCAGAAATGATCCATAAGCACTCTCCTCTTCCACTTCTGCAGAGCATAACAATATGCCCTACATATCCATGGAGGTGAAGAAACTTATTTGATTCTAACAAAAACTAGCAGAAGATTTTTCTCTATGGGTCATTATAAGGTTGCAAATTTTGTGTGTGCATGTGGATATATGGACATATGTCTGGTAAAACATTTTTATTTTAAATATATTAATTGTTCAAAGACTTGATTCATAGGTCAATGTCAAGCTGAAGAGATCTATTTAGTAGTCTGAAGATCTGTCCTTATCTCTGTTTTATTTAATATTTCTATCGATGACCTGGAAAAAGATGTATGGATTTTGTGTTTTATCTTTTTGCCAAATTTGCCTCTGCTATGAAATTAGAGGGGGAAAGTAGCATGTTGAATAACAGAACCCTGCTGCTAAAAGTCCTCAATAGACTAGAACAATGTTCTCAATCTAACAGATAAATGTCAAGTCATATACTTGGGGTCAAAAACTCAACCACAAACATCAATGACTAGAAAACAGCTCATGTGAAAAAAAATAGCCTGGGATTTTAGTGATGTGGTAGAGAAAGGAAGAAAGAAAGAGAGAGGAAGTAAAGAGATGGGGGGAAGGGAAGGAAATGGAATGGGAATGGGAATGGGAAGGGGAAGGGGAAGGGGAAGAGGAAAGGGAAGGGGAAGTGGAAGGAGAAGGAGAAGGAGAAGGGGAAGGGAAAAGGTGATCTCTTTTTTTTTGACAGGGAAGATGGGATGTCAAACCTGTGATTTGATCAGTATAGAGAATTCCCAGTATGGAAACTCCTTCTAACAATTCAGATTGGCACCCTATCTATAACCTATAGTCTTAGAGTATTGTTTACGTCACTGAAAAGTTAAAATATATAGCTAGTGTACATCAAGGGCTGAATTTGAACCAAGGTCTTCCTGAAGCCAAGGTTGGCATTGTCTCCATCCAGTCACATCCTTTTCCTTTTTTTAGGCTTTTTTTTTTTCAAATTTAATTATTTATTTATAATTTTCAACATTCGTTTCCACAAGATTCTGAGTTCCAAATTTTCTCCCCATCTCTTCCCTACCCCCCACCCCAAGATGGCAAGCATACCAATTACCTCCTTCCTCAGTCTGCCCTCTCTTCTATCCCCCCATCCCCCTCTTACCCCCTCCCCTCCTCATTTTCTTGTAGGGCAAGAGCTACATCCTTTTCAATGCAATTTTGACTGTATTAACAGAAGCATGTGGTGTTATAGTCTCCACTGTATTCTAGTATGGTTAGGTTACATCTAGAAGATTCTGTTCAGATCTTGGTACTACATTTTCAGGACATTGACAAAATTGTGGTGTACTTAGAGGAGAGAAATCAGGATGGTAAAAGGAAATGAAACTATTGCATTCAAGAATTGGTGTGGGGGGGAAGAAAGGGAGAAAGAGAAAATTTGGAACTCAAAAGTTTGTGGAACTGAATGTTGTAAACTAAAAGTAAATTAATTAATTATTTTTTTAAAAATTTTAAAAGAATGGCTTTCAGGAGAGGTGGGAAGACTGTGAGTTTGGAACATAGCAGATAACATCAGACTTGATTGCCTGATTTTACTTCTTTTCTCTTTCTAGCTATTCTTTATTGCAAGATTAGGCTCTCTAGGTGATGGAAAGGGAGGGATATATTGGGAAATGAAGACAATAAAAACAAAAATATCAATATATTTGCAAAGAAAGTAAAGGACAAACTAATAAAAATAATTAAGAAATTATTTCAGGAACCTGAGATGTTCAGTTTGAAAAACAGAAGAATTAGGAGAAAGAATTAGACTGTCTTCAAGTATGAACAAGGCTGACATGTAAAAGAGGGACTAAACTTTTGTTCTGTCTCAGAGAGCAAAATGAGATATAATAGGTCAAAGTCACAGAGAGGCAGATTTCAGCTTTATATAAGGAAAAGCTCCCTAACAAATTAGAGCCATTTAAGAATGGAATGATGTCCTTTGGGAAGTGGTCCTTATCACTAGAAGCCTTCAAATGAAAACTATATGGCCACTTGTCAATGAAGCTGTGGAAGGGATTTCTATTCAAGTATGATCTCTGAGGTCCCATCTACCTCAAGATTCTAGGAATATATTATCATATGTATATAAAATATGGGACATCTAGGTCGTACAGTGGATAGAGTGCCAGGCCTAGAATCAAGAAGATTCATCTTTGTGAGTTCAAATCTAGCTTCAGACACTTACTAGCTGTGTGACCTTGTGCAAGTCACTTAACCCTGTATGCCTCAGTGGAAAAGGAAATGGCAAACCACTCCAGTATCTTTGCCAAGAAAACTGCAAATGGAGTCACGAAGAGTCTGACACAACAGAAATAACTGAACAAAATACAAAACATATTAATATGCTATAGTGTTATAATGCCTATGTATTTATATAGCATATTCTCTAAGGTGTTCAAAGGCAGAAGTAGATTATAAAGCTCTTAGAGGATAGCCGCCGTGTTATATTTATTCTTGCATTTCCCACAGCACCCAGCACAGTACTCTGTAAATAATAATTACTTAACAAGTATTTGTTGAATATTAAAAATACAAAATGTATTACTGTACATTAAGAACCTTGGGCCAAAACAAATCCATTTGGAAATATTCATTTTTAGTCATTCTAGTTTTAAGTGAAGAAGACAGAATTATGGAGTTGGAGAAAACAAAAGTTAGAAAAAATGTAAGGAGGGAAAGAAATAAGAATTAATTAAGTACTGTGCTAAGTGCTTCACAAAATGATAGCATTTAATCCTCACAACAACCCTGGGAGGTAGGTGCATTATAATCCTCATTTTACAGTTGAGAAAACTGAATCAAACAGAGGTGAAATGACTTACCCAGGGTCACACATAAATACATGGTGTTTATGAAAGTCCTTAAGTTCTTCCCCATGTGAAGCACTCCCTCAGCCCACGACATGACTATTACCTTCCACTGGGTTTAAAAACTTAGGTTGGAGGCAGCTAGGTGGCACAGTGAATAGAGCACTATCCCTGGAGTCAGGAGGACCTGAGTTCAA
Source organism: Gymnobelideus leadbeateri (assembly GCA_011680675.1). NCBI lineage: Eukaryota > Metazoa > Chordata > Mammalia > Diprotodontia > Petauridae > Gymnobelideus > Gymnobelideus leadbeateri. The sequence goes on along the minus strand of WOXC01007952.1, from coordinate 43,007 downwards.
ATCCAGCCTCAGACACTTGACACACTTACTAGCTGTGTGATGTTAGGCAGGCCACTTAACCCCAATTACCTTGCTTTCCCCCCTCCAAAAAAAAATACATTAAAAACTTAGGACAATCAGAAGATAAAGTGTATCAGACCAGATATGAATTCAGTTCTTCCTGAATCCAGAGCATTCTTTTCCCTGCACCATCTAACTGCCTTTAGGATATAGAAGGCAAAGAACACAATTTTGAACTGGGGACATGAGTCAAAGGGAGTAAAGGTGGAATCCTCCTTCAGAATGTCCAGAAGGTGAGCATTTGAGTTCCACATTCTCAGCTTCTCAGGGTTGCTGGCTCTAAGGCCAAGACAAGGACATAAAAAAGAGGGAGGAGAAGAACGACACAAAATAAGAGAAGAGAGAAAACAAGAGTGCAGAAGAGAAAAAATGAGCCTGAAATAGCAAAGAGGAGAACAAGAGGACACAAGGTACAGCCATCGACTGCTGAGCTGGCAGCAGTGGGGGGGGGGGGATGCTGGGGGAGGGTGGGTCAATGACTGGCCTCAGCCCCAGCGCTGCTCCAAAGATGCCCTTTCAGCACCGGAGGGCTCACAGCAGGCTCACAGATCATAAGATGAGCAATGGGCTTCTCTGGAGGTGCAGTTTCAGGGGAGAAAAGAGCACAAAGATGGAATGGAAGCAGCAGGGAGAGAGGCCCACACCGAAGCAGTCTGTACAAACCTGCCCCAGGCCCTGCAAAATCCAAGAGACTGTGCTCTGAGTCCATTTGACTTTCTTTCCTTAGGGCACAACAGATTGCTTGCATCTCCCTGCTGCTCTGCTTAAGGAAATAATCAGCATTTGTTATTTACTATGTGTCTAGACCCCTCTTTGGTAGACTGCAGATTAGCCATTTGGATTAATGCCTCCCTCCCCCACTTCCAGAGCCTATGTAGAGCAGGTTCCCAAAGCTAAGGCCTTGTGACACTGCAGACCTGTCACAGTCAATTTATAAAACGTGCCTACCTACCATTATTTAGGGGGAAGGATGGATCCAATGCCCTGACTCCCCCACAAACAGTAGGAGCTGCTAATGACTCTGTGTTAATGATGCAGGCAATTAACACACAAGAAAAAGATGGTCAGCAATAGCACAGTCCACTGAGGGAATGATGAAAAGCTACCAGGAGCTCTACACAAGGAAAAGATAATATATAGTGGGAGAGAGGGAGAAAGGGAAAGTGGAGGAAAGGGAAAGGGTAAATGATAAAGGGAAGGAAAGGAAGAGGGAGTTAGAAGAGGAGAGGGGGAGAAGAGGCAGAGATGGAAAGAGGACAGAGAAGAAGGGAAGAGAGAGAATGAGACAGAGAGGAAAGAGGGAAGAGGAGGAAGGGAGATAAGAGAAGGGACAGAGAAGGTAGAGGAAGAGAGGGAAAGAGCAGGAGGAGAGGAGAGAAAGAGAGTGGGAGAGGAGAGAAGGGGCAAGGTGGAAAGGGGAGTAGGGAAGAGAGTGAAAGAGGGAGGGTAGAGAAATATGGAGGGAAGGAGAAACAGAGACAGACACAAAGACAGAGAGAGATTCCAAGTGGAATAAGCAATGGATCTGTTGGGGTTTTCCCAGAGTGCTAAGGGAGGGACCTCTTAAGAAACTAACCCTTTCAGGTTTCACTTCTAAATGAGAAATATCAGAACCAAGTCAAATTCACAAGAATACAAGTCATTCCCCAATTCATAAATGGTCAAAGGATATAAACACACAGTTTTCAGAGGAAGATATTAAAGCTTTCTATAGTTGTATTGAAAAGATGCTCTAAATCACTATTGATTAGAGACAGGCATATAAAAGCAACTCTGAGGTATCACATCTCACTGGTCAAATTGGTTAAAATGACAAAACAGGAAAATGATAAATGATGGAGAGGATGTGGGAAAGTTGGAATACTGATTCATTGTTGATGGAGCTGTGAGCTGAGCCAACCATTCTGGAGGGCAATTTGGAACTATGCCCAAAGGGCTATAAAAATGTGCAAGCCTTTTGACCCAGAAATAACAGTTCTAGGGCTATATTCCAAAGAGATCATAAAAATGGGAAAAGAACCCACATGTACAAAAATATTTATAGCATCTTTTTTGTGATGGTCAAGAATTGGAAATTGAGGGGATGTCCATCAAATGGGAAGTGACTGAACAAGTTGTGGTATATGAATGTAATGGAATACTACTGTGCTATAAGAAATGATGGAGGCAGCTAGGTGGCACAGTGAATAGAACACTGGCCCTGGAGTCAGGAAGACCTGAGTTCGAATCCGACCTCAGACACTTAACAATTACCAGCCAGTGACCTTGGGCAAGTTACTTAACCCCAATTGCCCTGCCTTCCCCCCTCCAAAAGGCAAAAACAAAACAAAACAAAAATAACTGATGAACAGGTGGACTTCAGAGAAACCTGGAAAGATTTATGTGAACTAATGCTGAGTGGAGTGAGCAGAACCAGGAGAACACTGTACACAGTAAAAGCCACAGTGTGTAATGACTGATTTTGATAGACTTAGCCCTTCTCAACAATGTGAGGACCTAAAACAATTCCAAAGGACTCATGATGGTAAATACCATCCACATCCAGAGAGAGAACCATGGAATCAGAATGCAGAGTGAATCTTTTTTGTTTTGTTTTTTCTTTCTCATGGTTCCTCCCCTTTGTTCTAATTCTTCTTTACAACATGACTACTTTGAAAATGTGTTTGACAGGAATGTATGTGTAGAGCCATATCAGATGCATGCTGTCTTCGGGAGGGAGGGGGGTGAAGGAGAAGAAAATTTAAAACTTATGGAAGTGAATGTTGAAAACTAAAAATAAATAATTTTTTACTAATTAATTAATTAATCAATATTTTTTTAAAAGAAAGAAACTAACCCTTTCAAAGATTAAGTATTCAAAGATTTAAGTATTAAGTTTCAAAGATTAAGATTAAGCCCAAGGTCACAAAGGTAATGTCTGAGGAAGCTTCGGAACCTAAGTCTGCTTATTCCAAGCCTATTGTCCCCACCCACTGGTAAATTTTCTAAGGGTCAAATAGACCTAAACATCATGGACTTTAAAAAAAACTGATGAGGGTGAGAGAAGGCAAGATCCCTGAGAAGATGGAGTTGATTGGACCATGGACACAAGTAGAAGGATTGCACTTGGCAAGGAGAAGGGCCTTCTCTTTCTAAGAAACCAGAAGCAAAAGAAAGAAGATGAGAGCCTTGAGATTGGATTAAGGGAATAGGGAGAGCTCATAACAAACACCTCAATTTTTTCTTATAGAAAGAGAAGTCACCTGTTGAGAGGAAAGGGTTGCATTGAGGGTTTTAAGACCTAGGAAAAAAGATTAGAGCAGCAAAGAAAAGAGAAAGAATGATAGGGTCAATTGGGGGAGGGGAGCACATTTATAGAGCTATTTAGGTTTGAAAAGTCTTTTTCCACAACTTTGTGAAGTATTGCAAGTATTATTATCCCCTTTATACAGGTGATGAGACTGAGACTCTGAAAGGTAACATGCTCCAACTTTCCCTAGGATTTTTGCAATAATCTCTTCCTTTCTGGCCTCTCCCTTCTCCAACTCATTCTCCATATCACTTGCAATAGAATGTCCCTGAAGGGAAGATCTGATCATATCATTCCTCCATTCAAGAAACTTTCATAGCTCCCTCTTCTATTTAGTATCAAATACAAACTACTCTGTTTAGCACTTAAAGCCTTTCACAACTGAAATACCTCCTCAAAGGAACCTTTTCTGATTCTTTAAAGTATTAGTGTCTACCTCCCCCACCCATCACTCTAGCTTTATTTTATATACTTTGTGTATTTACTTATCTTTGAATATTGAGTATCCTCCTAGTAGAATGTAAGCTCCTTGAAGGTAGAGACTTTTATATTTGTGGCCCTAACACATAGTAAACACTTAACAAATACTTGATTAATCTTTGGTCAAGATACCTACCTGATCCTTCTCAATGATCATAGCAATACTGGGATTAATCAACAACAGTCTTCAAATGAGTGTGTAAGGGAACTTGAGGGAAAATGTTGTTTGTGAAAGTCTTTGAGTTTTTGCCCACATGAAGTACTCCTTTAACCCATGACACAGCTATTCTCTTCCACGTGGTTTGAAACTTAGGTCAATCAGATGGTGTCTTTGAAGAACCAGTTTTCTCATCAGCAGGGGTAGAAAAGAAGGGACAGAGAAAAGGTTGCAACCAGGGTGCAAGACAATGAATCAAAAGTGCAAAATGTCCTGGATAGATCAGAGCAAGAATCAAGATGTGATTTCTTAAAAAGGCAAATTCACCTAAGAAGATGAAATGGTCTCAGTTGAAAACAAGGGGCAGTTTTCTGTAAAGAATCAAGGATATCCAGCGATAAGATCATGCAAGAAGCTGATGTTGGAGAGAGGGAGGAAAATGCCAGTGCCCTTCTCAGATGTGAATGTGTAACCCAGAGGGGATCAGGTGAAGAGCTAAGGAGGATATTACATTATTCTGCTCAGATCCTGCAGCTACTCAACCTGAAATACAGGGAGGAGCTGTGCTCCCACACACAATTAAGCAAGGCCAGGCAAGAAAAGAGGAAAACAAAGAACCAAGAACAAAAATAATTCTAAGATGGTAGGATAAAAAGAGGATCTTGGAGGAGAAAAAATATGCCCACTTGAAAAATGATTTTGGGGTAGAAAGCGTTGGGGGGCAGGGTTTGGAAATAATAGCAAACTAATAAATACTTTCAAAATGTCAATAGAAATAAAGAGTCAAACTATGGGAAGGAAAGAAGCTTGTCCCAGAAGGGACCTTAGCATAAACAGGCTGATTTCTTTTTCCTCTTTCTGAACTAAACAGTAGGAGGTGATTAGGACACAGAAGCATCACCGCAGAGAGAGAATAAAGGCATCAACATTACAGGTATTCAGAAGAAAGTGAGATGGGGGAGCAGGAGGAACTAGTGGGGAAGACAGGGAAGGTTCTTCAGACTCTTTTCTATAAAAGGCATGGCCCCCTTGGCAAAAGAATGCCTGTCCTCAAAAAGACAGGAAGGAAAATGGAGAAAGGGGAGGTTCTCTGTGATAACATTACATAAAGAATTGTCTCCAGGCACAGGAGAAATATACAAAGAGCTAAAGGAAATTTTTAGCTACAGGCATCTTAATTATTCCAGATTGCATCCTAGACTGACAGGTGAGAGCACTAAATCTTCCTTAGGGTATATTGTTGCACCCTGATTCTCAACTTGAAATTTTGCAATCTGAAATCCATATGGAGCAATTGCAAATCCCAAGTAAGAGAGTCAGGGCTTGAGGGAAAGGGATACCCACGGGTAAAAGACCGAGCCTTTTAAAGCTGATGAATTGTCTACTTTAAAATCAACTCCCACAAAAATGGGAGAATGAACAGGAAACTGCGTGGCGATACTTCGGAAGCATTTCTCCTGCCTCTCAAGGAAGCAGTGTGATAAAGTAAAAAGAGAACTGAATCTGGAGACAAAGAACTTCCGCCACTCACTTACCTACGTGCCGTCTAACCAGTCATTTAATAATAACTCACATTTATTTCATTCCTACTACATGCCAGACTCTGTGTTAAACACTTTACAATTATTATCTCATTTGATCCTCATGACAACCCTGGGAGGAAGATGCTATCATTATCATCCCCATTTTATAGTTGAGGAAACTGAGACAAACAAAGGTTAAGTGACTTGCCCAGGATGGATCTGAATTGATATTCTTTACTCTAGTCCTCTATCTGCCACGCTGCTTTGCTTGTGGTTGTTCATTTGTGTCTGACTCTTCATGACATACTGTCCGTGGGGTTTTCTTGGTGAGGGTACTAGAGTGGTTTGCCATTTGCTTCTCCAGTGGATTAAGAAAAACAGGGTTGAGTTATTTGCCAAGGGTCAGGGAACTAGGAAGCTTCTGAGGCTGGATTTGAACTCAGATCTTCCTAATGCCCAGTGCTTACAATGAGCCACCTAGCTGCCCCCTAAGCAAACGCAGGTTAAATGATTTGCCCGTAATTGCAGAGCTAGTAAATACCGAAGGACACATTTTAACTGTGCTCTTGCTGAATCCAGACTCAGTGCTCCATCAACTGAAGCATCTAAGTCCTCCTTACGGTCCCACCTAGCGGTGCCTAAATCTCAGGATCTCAACTTGCTTATCTGTAAAGTCAAATCATTGCATTAAATTTATGGTCATATGACTTATAAGCATCAACACCTACAAAATGATTTAGTAAGACTATTCTCAATTCTAGGTTACAGTACTAGAAAGAGGTAACCAATTTAAGACCATATCAAGCATTCCACTACCAATTCTGAGTCTTCATGTGTTAGTAGTTGGAGTCCTTTTTGAATAACCAAACCACAGCTTGAAGGCTGGTCCAGCAGAGGAAGAAAAGTGAAAATGGAAAAAGAAATAGAAGTCTTTTAGGGATCTGTTTAGGTCTATTGAACACTGCTTTCAAAAGGACAAGGATGCACAGATAATGTTTGTAAGCTGAGTGCTCATACAAAACATCCTGAGGACTCTAGGCCAGTATATCCAGGGCAAAGGGCTCCTGCAGCAGAATTCTGACCCCGAAAATAAAGCCAGAGTCAGTGCACAGAACAATGAATCAAAGACACTTTCTTATAGCTCATAATGGCTGAATAGTGGAATTCAATATTCAGTCTGAATAGACACGCCCAAAGGCAGTAGTACCAAATTCATCACTAGCTGGGCAAGTCAAAACTTGGTTCTATAGAAGCAAGTGGTAGATTTCCTTGATCTGAGGAACAGCCACAGCAGGACTGACATTTGATGTTGGGTTAGTTAAGGACCCCTCCCATTTCTTCCTTTAACCACTTCCCTTCCCTCCCTCTGGGAACAGTGATAGAAATGTGGCCTGCTACACAGCTCATGCTGAGCTGGCACAGAGTCCTCCAGCTCCGCTTAGCAACAGAGAGGGCTAAACAGCTCTGCTCAAAAATCCAGCTTCCCCCATGGCATAGAACAAATCAATAAGAATCACTAGGAACATAGGAAAGGTTGGGGGAGGAGGAGGGAAAGAAGGGGAGGGAGGGAGGGAGAAGGAGGGGGTGAGAAAGAGGAAAGAGAGAGAGAGAGAGAGAAGAGAGAGAGAGAGAGAGAGAGAGAGAGAGAGAGATTCCTAACCCAAACCCAACCCCCACCCTATTTCATCCCAGGCCCAAACAAATAAATCAAAAGTAAAGGATAGGAAGGTACTCACGTCTGTGGTTTTCATTTCTGTGGACAGGAGGGGACCGAGTCTCTTGCTCCCGGGCTTCATCACCTTCTTCACTGGCTAGGTGTGTGTGAGCATAATGATAGCTGAGCCCTGGCCGGTTCTTGTAACGCTTGCCACAGACTAGAGAGGAGACAAGAGAAAAGAAGGGGTGATTGGGGTGATAAGTCAGCACCTTCTGCTACTACTGTATTCATTCTCCAAGATATCACCAACTCCTGCCTTAAATCCAAGAAGGCCCCAAGGCTTCTCTTGAAAATGGGTCCCATTCAAAGCTATGACTTATTAAAGCTTTACATGGGACTCATTTTCAACATACAATCCCATCATACCCCTTTCCCCCTTCTCCCCAAAATAAGGCCCTCCAACATCCAAAGTGATGAGCAATAAGACTCAGTTATCCTTGATGGATACTTAAGAGCTTCAGTTAGCCCGGACACCCTGCCCACTAAAGATCTCCAAGCACTTTTTCCCTACCAAGTGCTTTTATTAGCACCACTTTTCAAAAGGAAAAGTCAAGTATGACAATCTATACAAATCTAGAAGGAAGAGGCAAGGAGAGAGAGGGGAAAAGGCAGAAACTCTTCCTGGATAAGAGAGTCATCCAGGTTATGAAGGAAGCAGAAGTCTGTTAACATATGGAAAGATAGACTCTCCCACAGAGCCCCACCATGAGCCTTTTGCTAAGATTGGAAGACCTCAGACTATTTTCACCTGTGGGGGGAGAAAGTCTCCAAAGTCAGAGCCATGTACTATGTCACATCAAACTTATTCAGGGGATATCTACACTATCAATCACCCTCAGGAACACATCCCTTGCCCATCTACCCTAATGCAAAGTCATAGCCCCCATGCTGAAGAATTTGAGAGTTATGAGCTGCCATTCCCTGGAGCTACACTTTTGGACATTGGTGGTCCAGCAGAGCCTGCCATTGCTATGAAGACCCAGGCATTCCTGGATGTCAGCAATTGTGTTGTACTTTGGAACTTGTCCTTGACTTTGGTAACTGGACTTTATGGAAATCAGATTCCTTTCTGAAATTAAGGGAGGTGACTTAGTACATGCCTTAACTCTATTTGATCAGAAAGCACTTTTTGGGAAAATGAGGTTTAAGAATGACTTAGAAATGCACAGTATCTGCATACTTGTATTTTGAGTAATTTCATCAGGAAGGAAGGAAGGGAGGAAGGGAGGGAAAGACAAAGAAAATCTCAGGTACTGTACACTTTACAAATATCATTTTATTTGATCCTCACAACAATCCCAGGAGATAGGTCCTATTATTATCCTCATTTTACATTTGGGGAAACTGGAAAACAGAGGTTAAGTGGCTTTCCTAGTGTCATGGTGATTAAAAATGATGTTGATCAATGAATAACAAAATGATCATAGATCACATGCAAAGAGATGTATAGTTATAAAGAGCTTCCCATGAGTTAGTCATTTGAGCCTCCCAACAACCCTGTGAGGTATTATTAGTCACATTTTCATACTGAGGAGCTAGAGGTCAGAGAGATTAAGGACTTGGCCGAAGGTTACACCATGGGAAGTGATAGAGTGAGGACTTGACCAAAAGACTTCAGATTCTAAGTTCTTTGGTCTTTCTATTACCATGTTGCCTCTGCCAGTGTTTCTATGAGATGAGTGCTAATATTATCTTCATTTTACAGATGAAGAAACTGAGGCTGAGAGAAGTTAAGTGACTTGCTTGGTGGCCACACAGCTAGCAAGTGTCTGAGGAAGGGTTTGAACTCAGTTCTTGATGCTAAGTCAAGCACTCTATCCACAGAGGTAGAGTGGCACATGGCATGCTGGACCACAGTCAAAAGACCTATCCTATAATACTAGCTATGTAACCATCAGGAAGTCACTTGAGGCTCAGACAACTCTAAGATTATTAATTACAAACCAGTTACTATCTGTATTGGTGGAGAGAGTTCCTCCAGTGAAAAAAATCACAGATTCTTGACATAACTGATGTAATACTTCTATAAATATTATTTTACTTTCAGCAAATAGAATCATTCACACATCTTCATATGCTTTACCTTACATTCAGAACAGCTCTTGAAACTTCTAAAAATCAAGAGTCCACTGGGACAAATAATTCAAAGAACAATTCTGATATTTCCTCTTCAGAAGGGGGCAGGGTGTAAGTGGGAGGAAAATAGAATCACAGATTTAGAGAGGGAAGGGACTTTAGAGATCACTGAGTCTGACTCCTTCATTTTGTAAAGAAACTGAGTCACAGAGAAGTTAAGTGACTTGCCCACAAGTGTTTCAGATGGGATTTGAACCCAGCACTTTCTGATTCTAAATAAAAAAACTCTTAGGAAGGAGGGCATCATGCACAATCCTTCTTAACCTGTGGGTAATAACTTAATTATTTCATTGTCTGTCAAAACTCAAGCCTAAAAACATTTAGAAAATTCCACATCCCCATTTTTCAAAGTAAAGCATCTCCTTCCATCAGCTGGTTCATTGTCCTAGGCACCCTTAGAATCATCACTTCTATGGAACCCAACTTTAGAAAGAATTCAATCCAATAAAGAAAGTCAATGATTAAGTGCCTGCTACATACAAGGTGCTGACTGAGCCAGTGCACTGAGGTGCTGTCCTAGGTGCTGAGCTTCAGAGGAAGAAGTATATTCTGTCCCTATCTACAATTTTCATCATCTTTCCAATTTTGGAAAATGTGCACCTGGTTCTGTGTTGCTACACAGAGCAAGCAGAGAATGAGGACATAGATCACAAGGGCAATCAAGCCCTCCTCCCCTCTCTCTCCTTCCAGAGTGAATCCCTTAGAGAGCAGAGACATTTTTGCCCCCTCCCTAGACCAATAAGGTTCTCAATGAAGCACTTGTGTACATTCCTTTTTTTTTGGCAAAGGGAAAATTCTCCCCATTTTCTCCTCCTTGCCTTGAGCAGGAGAGGCATTTGGGAGCAATTTAAGCAAAGGAACTTGACTCTATCAGAAAAAAAGAATTCCAAATGCAGAGAGAAGAGACTTCACTACTTCCCAACCTTATCTATGATAATGACTCTGCCTAGATTCCCCACCCCAATCCAGCCCCAATTGTCCAACTTGCGTCTATCAATGCTTAGATACCTCTGGTGTATCCCCACCCCCAAATGTTCCTTCTACTCTCACTTCTCTGTCCTTGGCCCCTATCTATATGCCTCCCCCTCTCTCCACATGCCAATAAACCCCTTCTTGCCTCTCTCCCCTGCTTCCTCCCTTCCCCAAGTCCCTAGGCAAATTTGTATTACCTAAAAATCACTTTATGTAGAATTGGAGAAGTCTGCCAAACAGTCCACTTATATAAAGTGAGAACTGATGTGATAAAGATTGAAGACAAATGAAAGAGTTAAGAATAGTCCAGATAACTGATTAGGGCCTGAACTAGGGTGGCGATGGTAGCTGGAAAGGAGAGAAGTAAGCATACATGAATGAATACAGGAAGAGAAACAACAGGTCTCATCAACTAACTAGATGAAAAGGGAAGGGATGAGGAAGAGAATCAAAAATGAATCCCAGGTGGTGGGCCTGGGTGCCTTGGAAAATGGTGATGTCACTAACAGAAGTAGCTAAAAGGAAAAAAAAAACAGTGAAATAGAAGGCAAGGTCATCTGTGAAGAATGAGAGTGGTGAGGGGAAAGGGGATCATGATCTTGAAGAAGATGAGAACCTTTAGATAAGCTACTGTGAGAAGTGGTGGAGGCATAGTGATATATGAAAGTGATATAGATAAAAAAAATGACTGGGACCCAAAAGTATGAACTTGTAATTAGGTTCATTTCCCTAAATATCAGACTATCTCTAACAGGCTAGAATATTTAAATATTTAAACTCAAGAGAAAAGCCATGACTGAGAATGCAAGTTGGGGGTAACCAGCACAGAGACTGTACAGCAGGAAGGGACCTCAGAGGCACCTGGTCCAACTTCCTTACTTTACAGGTCAAGAGACTGAGACCTGGAAAGTAACTTGCCCATGGTCACACAGCTAATGAGTATCAGAGATGGATTTGATACCCACCCCACCCCCAGCATCCCTGTCCCGGTCTTCCTGAGTTGAAGTCCAGGAAATGAATAAAATTACCATGGGAAAACATATAAAAGGAAAAGAGAACTGGGAACAGCTATGAAGAGTACCAAACATTAGGGAGTTAGGTGAGAAAAAAAGCAGAAGAACTGAAGTTTCAAGAAGTAGATGATGAAAAAAGGTCAAATCCAAAAACAAAAGAAAATGAGGAGTAGTTAGGTGGTACAATGGGTTGAGCTCCACCTTGGGATCAGGAAGACCCTAGTTCAACTCCAGCCTGAGACACTTACTAGCCGTGTGACCCTGGGCAAGTCATTTCACCCTGTTTGTCTCAGTTTCCTCATCTATAAAATGAGCTGGAGAAGGAAATGGCAAACCACTCTAGTATCTTGGCCAAGAAAACCCCAAATGGGGTCACAATGAGTCACACACAACTAAACAGCAACAATAATTTTAAAAAAAGAAAATGAAAACTGAGAAAGAACAGTTTGGAAAGCATGATGGATGCAGATTGTAAGACACTGAGGAGTGACTGGGTAATGAGGCAGTAGGGGCAAAGTGCGGATGACTCTTTAATAATATTTGACAGAGGAGGAAATAACAGAGATGGAATAGTAACTTGAAGGAAGAGCAGAGTTGATTTTTTTTAAAGATATAGAATACCAAAAAGGGTAAAAGAAATCAATAGGAAGGGAGAGAATGAAGATTCAAAGAGAAGGGATAATTGTTTGAGCACTTATTGTCCAGGAGAAACAGATGGAATAACAACATACTGATATTATTGCAACCACCAAGACAATGACAACAACAAGTCCCAGTTAGATGATCAAAGTTCTTTATTTACATAATCTTATTGGATCCTTACAACAACCCTGAGGTCAATGCTATTAATATCCCTAGAGGTTGAATGCCTTGCCCAGAGTCACACAATTAGTAAGTGTTGGGGGCAAGATTTGGAACCAGTTCCTCCTGAGTCCAAATCTGGCACTCAACTATACTTTCTATAAGAGAAGACAAATGAGCTTTAGAAAAGAAAAGAACCATTGCTTCATTTGAGACAGAAAAGAAGCAAAGAGAATGTGTGAGGCATTTGGTGGTGGAGAGAAGTTAAGGCTGCTCATGTTTGATAACCCCAAATGTCTCAGTAAAGTATGAAAAATGTCCATTTGCAGAGAGTTAGGGAGGTGAGAGTGTAGCAGGGGAATTTGAGGAAAATGAGGGAAAAAAGTTTGGAACAGCTGCTATGGGAAATGTCACAGTGCCTCTAAAGGAAGAAGGAAGGTTCATACATCACCCTATTATCAATCACACACACACACGCACATACACACACACACCCCTTAATATGGATTAATGAAGTACTTTCCCCAACTTGATATGAATGAGTTTATAGATATTTCCTTCTCAGACAGTTAAATGAAAACAAATACTGAAAGGCAATTTTGATAGAGAGAGGAAGGGAATAATAAATAGAAATATATATATATGTATATATATATATATACATATATATATATATATACACACATATATATAATAGAAAGAACTGGCATTTCTAGATCTCTTTAAAGGTTGTAAAGTATACCCCTACTTATTTAAGCCTCATAACAATTTTGACATAGATACTACAAATATTTATATCCCCATATAGATGAGGAAATTGAGGATCAGAAGAAGGAAGGAAGAAAATAAGCATTTTTTATGTGTCTCTTATGTGTTGGGCACTATGGTGAGTATTTTTACAAATATTATCTCATTTAGTCCTCACAACAATCCTGGGAGGTAAGTGCCATTATTAGCCTCATTTTATGGTTGAGGAAACTGAGGCCCTATAATGGAAATGCAAATTTAAAGATCTTCCCTGTCCCTAGGCCCTTTGATTGGCTTAAGAGACTCTGAGAGCCTTTCTTGACTTGAAAATATACTCTGCCTCCTAATAGGCTGAATGTGGTCACATGGAGCCTGTGGCAAGAGGCTTAGTTTTCAGGAATGCCTATACCTTGATGCTGTGTGATTGGGCAGTGGGTCAAGAGGGTTGTGACATTCTCTGAGCCAGGAGAAAGCGATATATACCCTGATGTACTATTTTACATGTAATTGGGAAATAAGATATACAGGCATTGGGGCACAGAAATCCACCATGCCCTACTGGAAAAGTCAAAGGGGATATGGGAGAAGATATGGAGAGAGCAGATTGGAGGAGGAGATATCCTGTGGGGCTGGTGGGTAGGGGAAAACAGGGAAAAAACAGTAACTCAAAATTTGAAGGAAATGAATGATGTAAACCAGAAGTTAATAAAGCAGTTGAAAAAAAAAGAAATGAAAAGAAAAGAAAGTAGGGTTGTCTGTCACCCAAGACAAAGCTATCTACTTTCACACTTTTTGCTCAGGGTTGGTCCTCTTCACTGATGTTAACACAGCCCCAGGTTTTTAGTAACAAAAAAAAAAAAAAAATGCAATCTTCCTGGCATCCAACATCATATACCTGGGATTCAACAAATGCTACAGGCTTGCTCTACAAATCAGCTTTCAGGGGCAGTGAGTCTTCTCTCCAGCCTTCCCTCCTCCCCTCTACCTCAGCCTAAAACCTGCAAGACAATGAAAAGAAACACAACTGGACTGTTAAACATGTATTCTTTTCATTAACAAGGATCAGGGATGGAAGGTCATGTCCAAAGGAACATAGATCTAGAATTAGAAACAACCTTTGGAACTATCCAGTCTAACATTCTTATTTTTGCACAAGATGAAACTGAGGTCCTAGGGTCACACAGGATTTGAATTCAGGTCTTCCTGATTCTAAGACCAATATTCAATCCATTGTGTCACCTAGCTGGTAACTCCCTCCTAGTGATAAACCTCTCCAGACTTAGGTGGGCTGGTTCACTAATGACAGAAATACAATTTAGCTTTAGGCTCATACTTAAAGTTTTTACAGTGTGGTTTTGTTGTTCAGTCATTTTTCAGTCATATTCAACTCTTCATGATCCCATTTGGGATTTTCTTGGCAAAAATACTGGAATTACCTTCTGGAATTACCCATTACCTTCTCCAGCTCATTTTAAGATGTGAAAACTAAGGTAAACAGGGTTAAGTGACTTGTCCAGGGTTCTACAGTAAGTGTCTAGGGCTAGATTTTAATTTAGGAAAAAGTCTTCCTGATTCAAAGTAGCTTTCATCCACAGAATCAGATGATACTAACAAAAAAAAAAAATTCCATAAGAGTTAATTAGTGATAGTCACTGAAGATCTAGGGATAGGGATTAGGCCCATGATTTCAATAATATAGGAAATACCCCCTACCAATGCAGCGCAGCACCTTCTTGGCAACTTACAGTCTTAAAGAATTGTCTAGATCATTGAAATGTTAAATGATTTGCCCAGAGTCACACAACTAGTCTGTGTCACAGGCAGGATTTGACCTCTGTCTCTGAAGTCAGCTTTCAATTTGAAATATACCAATAACCCAAGAGGTATGGTATAGTCAATAAAGCATGGGACCTTATAGTCATAAAGATCTGAGTTCCAGTCTTACCTCTAACTCATATTGGGCACTTGACTTAACCTCTCAGTGCCTCAGTCAACTCTCCAAGACCACAATTTGGTGAATAGTTACTAATCTGAACTGGCAGGAGTTTGCTCACTGGGAATTTCCTGAACCAATAAAATCTTAGTTCTGAAGCCCTACATTAACAACCCAAATACATTTATATAATACTCTATGCCTTAAGCTATTATACCATTTTGCTATCAGTACTAGTAACTTTCAAGTGTTATAACAATAAATAGACATAAGGATCAGACCTGTAATTTTACTGGTATAGGGAATTCACAGGTCAGTTGCAGACTTGCCTAGAGCCCAAGAGGTAAGAATTTGCCCAGGGTCACACAGCTAACATGTGTCAGGACTAGAAACTAGGTCTTTGAGGACATGCTTCTATCTACTACACCACACTACCTCTCTATTGCAATAAGCAGGTGGATTACAATGGCCATCTGATGGAAGAATTCCTGGAGATTTGTGTTCCTCCAGATCAGAAGAGAAGTGGCTAAGGCAAGGGATAAAGAAAGGACTGGGAAATTATAGATCAGGAACCAGCAGTTTGAATCAGTCCTGATTTGTTTCTATTCAATTCAACAAATATTTCAGTTCAATTGAATGGGATCTTCCAGGCTATCACATGCAGTTGCTTTGTTTATGGGTGACAAGTGGGAAAGATGAGAAATAAGCTCTCATCTCCAAAGTCCTTCCTTTAGCAAGAAATTGAAAACGCCTTAACTCCCAAAGTTGGCAAACTGTAAGATAATTAATAAAGCAGTAGCACTGTGATGATTTGCAGGAAAATAAAGTATAAGGCCAGAGGCACCATGAATGGGTCAAAAAAAAAAAAAAACTTCACCATGTTCAAATAATTGACTATTTTTCTGAAACAGGACACCCAGTGGCTAGATGAAAGCAATAGACAAAATATCTATCACCTGGCATTAGTAATCAAAGCACTTAATACTGTTCCATCTGCCCCTCTCCTAAGGGAAATTGGAAACGAGAATACAATTGAACAGCTATACTAAGGAATAAATACCAAGGCTGGTTAAACAAAATCAAACTTGAAAAATAGTCATTAAGCATTCTAACTCTACATTGGAAGAAGTGCTGCATGGGGACTCATAAGGATCTCTTCTGGGTCCAAGATGACTTGATATTTTCATTAATGACCTGAAAGATGGAATAGGGAATTATGCAAATCCAACTGGCAGACAACACAAAGATAGCAGGGATTGCAAATCTGTGGAGAATGGAATTTAACTACTGTGCAATCTTAGGAAATTTGTTCTTATTGAATCTTACATATTGAAGTCACATATTATTACATCTCTTTATTGAGATTCAATAGGGTAAAATATAAAATGATTGATGGAGGAAGGAGTCACCAAATTCATAAATATAAACTAGTATACACACCTGGCTGGGCACCAGTGCCAATATCAGAATTGAAGAGGATTGGAAGCTTGCAGGGGACAGTGTATAAAAAACAAAAATATGCCAATGTACCACTGAATGAAGCTGTATTCAGAGGACAGCCAGTGTGCTAGAGTCAGTTGCTGTTGTTTTAAGGGGAGAAAAAAAGGAAAACATTAATATAGCGCTTTAAAGTTTACAAAGAAATGAGTCTATTCCACTCCTTGCTGACTAGACCTTGACATAGTTTCAGATCTGAACACTCTACTTAGCCCCAGGCATGAAAGAAAGCACTGAGGAGGGAGGGTCACATAATTGACAGATTTTATTCTGGAGAAAGAAAGGAGAAGAGACAGAGAGAAAGGCAGGTATGTTCAGGCAGCCAAAAGAGGGAGGCTACATTGGAGTGGTAGAAGTGTGGATGTTCATTGTTTCAGGGGAAGGGAACAAAAGGCAAGAGGGCCTACAATAGGCGAAATTTAGATTCATAGAGTGGGGAGACCATCATTCAAAAAACAGCTAAAATAATGGGGAAAAGGCAGATATGGCAACCCCCTCTCTGGGGACAGTTGTGGAAGAGACCAGACACCTCTCTACTTAGGATGCATTAGGGATTATTAAAAGCACTCTTTGTCCAGTACAGGGGGATGAGCCACATGACCTCTCGAAAGGTCATTCCTGTCCCAAAGGATCACAAGTCTGAAAGGCACTAGATAAAAATAAAGTCCATTAATCACCAAGCTGCCAGATAATTTACCAAGAAAGTCTGAATACAGAAAGGAGAGGCTGCAGAGTCCTTGGCCCCACTCAAGGCAAAAAAAAAAATGGAGGGGAATATAAAATAAACTCACATAAATCATCAGCATTTCTATATATTGCCAACAAAGTCCAGCAGAAGAGACAGAGTAATTCCATTTAAAATAGCTGCAGACAATATAAATACTCCAGATGCTACCTGCCAAGACAAATCCAGGGACTATATGAACACAATTATAAAACACTTCATATAAATAAAGTCAGATCTAAACAATTAGAGAAATATTAATTGCTCATGAGTAGGCCAAACCAATATAATAAAAATGACAAGTCTATTAATTTGTTTATTTAGTGCCATAAGCATCGATTTACCAAAAAAATTGTTTTATAGAGCTAGAAAAAAATTATAACCAAATTCATCTGGAAGAACAAAAGGTCAAGAATATCCAGAGAATCAATGAAAAATAAAATGTGAAGAAAGGTAGCTTAGTAGTACCAGATCTCAAACTATTTAAAGAGTGGTAATTATCAAAACAATCTGGCCCTGGCTAAGAAATAGAATGGAGATCAGTGGAATAGATTAGGTACACAACACACAATAGTAAATGACCTTGGTAATTTAGTGTTTGACAAACCCAAAGATCCAAGATTTGAGGAAAAGAAATCACTATTTGACAAAAATTGCCAGGAAAACTGGAAACTGATTTGGCAGAAATGAGATATAGACCAATATCTCATACCATATACCAAAATAAGGTCAAAATAGGTACATGATTTAGACATAAGGGTGATATCATAAATTAGGAGAGCATGGAATATTTTACCTGTCAGATTTGTGAATAAATAAAGAATTTATGATCAAACATGTTTTGACCTAAATGGTTTATAAGAAAGATATTATCCTGTGGGGGAAGAGAGATATAGAAAGGGAAGGATGGGCAAGAGAATTCATGACCAACAAAGAAGCATCCAGTAAAGAAGACAGGGGCTGAGGGCTCAGGTCAAATAGGTAATGAAAGGAAATAGAAGGTGGCAAGCAGAAAAGGAGTATAGAATATGTTGGAAAAGTCTAAATTTAGAGTCAGATTTAGATGGGAAGCCAATGCAAAAACTTTTTCATCTAAGGGCTAAACAATCTCAGCTTCTGTAAGGAAATTCCTCACAATATCAAACCACAAAAAAAGGACAGATAACTTTCAAAAACCCACACAGATTAAGAGACAGGTATTATGGATATATCCCATTTTCCTTTATACATGGAAATGTCTTCTTTAGCAAGAAGACAAAACTACTGACCCTTCTTTGAAGGGGCCAAGGAAACTTCACATTTCATTACCCCAGAACAACAGAGCTCTTTAGGGAGCTAGCAGGCTAGGATTCCAGTGGATCAAGACAAATATCTGATGTAGGAAGGGATGTGTTTGAACCTTATCAGAGAAATTAAACTGAGTCTGTTGTCCATGCTCAAAACAGGTTCTATCTCACCTTGACTGCATGATGGAAAGATGACAGCGGAATACCCGAATACCCCCCAATTTATTTTTAAATGAAATTATGTTATTATGGGCCCATTCTCTATAGGGGTAACATAAGTTTATGGGATTTAGACCTCAAAGATACCTTAGAGATCATCTGGCCCATCCATCTCATTTTATAGATAAAGAAACTAAGTCCTAGAGAAGCTGTGATTTGCCCAGAGTCACCCAAGCAGTAAGAAGTGAGCTGGGGTTCAAACCCAATTCTTCTGAGAGCAGATCCAGAGTTCTTCCTCCATACTGTGCTTTTTCCCATCAGAAATCAATTCCCATCTGCTAAGTGAGTCATTGAATAAGAGTCACAAAGGTTGGAGGGTTTGATAACAAAATAAATTCCAGCTATATCACTCTCTACTGAACAATCAACAACTTTTTTTAAATCAATTGGGAAGGAAAGTCACCACTCTGCTTTAAGTCCTTCATTACCACCAACCATTGATTGCCCTCTACCTTTATTCCAATATATTACATAAGTATGTTCATAATTAATCATTTTATTTTAGGGGCGGCTAGGTGGTGCAATGAATAGAGCACTGGCTCTGGAATCAGAAGGACCTCACTTCAAATTCGGCCTCAGACACTTAACACAAAAAACTAGCTGTTTTGACCTTGGGCAAGTCACTTAACCCAATTGCCCTACCTTCCCCCCTCCAAAAAGCAAAAAATAAAATAAAATAAATAAAAACTTTATTTTAAAACATGAGGGGTTCACGACTCCAGGACAAATTCATAGCGTCAACATCCAAATATTAAGTGATCCCCTAAACTCTCTGTGCATTGCCTTTCTGGCATTCTGGAAGGCAGCTGGTGAGAGCAGTCACTTTGAAGACATGGTGTGCCTTCTCAGAGTGATGAACAAATGGAAAGGAAAGATTAATAGGGACTGTGGTTTTAAGAAGTGCCCTTACTAGAGTGGAAGCAGAAGGTGTCCTGGACAATGAGAAGTTATCTAGGACAGGAGCTTCTATCTGCCCAGAGGCTTTCAGCAGACAATGCTATGGGTGCTATACTTGGAAAGAAGACCAAATCTTTCTCTTTATTAAGGCAGCTCACATTTTCTTCTGCATATAAATCTTTGATAGATTCAGTTTTCTTGTCCCTTCACAAAACCACCATTTGTTTCTCACTGTCCTATTGTGGTATTATTTGCTAATCCCTACCTTCCAGGGATAGCCAGTTACCCATCAAAGAGATTTTAGTGAAATGGAAAGAC
Organism: Gymnobelideus leadbeateri; assembly: GCA_011680675.1. NCBI lineage: Eukaryota > Metazoa > Chordata > Mammalia > Diprotodontia > Petauridae > Gymnobelideus > Gymnobelideus leadbeateri. The sequence goes on along the minus strand of WOXC01007952.1, from coordinate 23,238 downwards.
TTTTTCAAGGTTCAAGGGAGAGGGAAGGAGGAAAGAAAATTGATTAAAATAAAAGTAATCACCATCATATAGATTCATAGCTTTCCCTATATAAGGAAGGAGGGAAAAGAAGGAAATTAGTGGGAAGAACAAATGAAAAGATACAAGAACCAAGTACCTTTGTCGGAGGTTTTTGGGTTATGCTTTTGTTTGTAACTATCTGAAATAAAGAAAGAAATAGAGGGTGAATCTTAAAAAGAGAGACAGAGAGAAAGATACAGAGAGAGGGGAGAAAGAGAGAGAGGGTGAGGAGAAAAAGAAGAGACAGTGAGAGAAAGATAGAAGATGGGGAGAGGAGAAAGAGAAGAGATGGGAGATAGGGTAGGGGAGGAAAAAAAGCTTGGGGAGGAAGAAAGAGAGAAGAAGAAAGAAAGGGAAAGGAGAGAAGAGAAAAAGAGGAGAAAAAGAAAGAGAAAATAAAAGAAAAAGAGGAGAAAACAGAGACAGAAATGGAAAGAAAAAGAGGATAAAAGAAGAGAGAGGAAAAGATAGAGAAGGGAGAGAAAGAGGGAAGAGGGGAAGAAAGGGAGAGAAAGAGAGAGAGAGAAAGAGAAAGCCATGAAGGAGCATAATGGCAGAGAGTTGAAATATTGCAGCCCTGGGCCCAGCAGGAATCTTGCTGCAGGGATCTTTCCAATTCACTTCTTTCCCCCTCATGCAGAAACACTCACAGAGGAGGTAGCAGCAGCAAGTGAAGGAGGACGAGGAGGAAGAAGAAGAATGAGGAGGAAAAGGAGGCAGTTGCAGCAGCAGCAACAGTGGCAGCAGTAGCAACAGCAGCAGCAACAACAACAGCAGCAGGCTACAACATGCAAGCCAGGGAACAGCAAAAAAGAATCTCCCTAAAGAGAAGAGGGTGAGGAAGGCCTAGTGACAGTTGAAGCCAGGTGGACCAGGCTGACAGCCAAGGGATGTGTAAGGGACAGATGATGGGAAGATATGGAAAGGGAGAGAGAGGAAGAGCAGTGAGGCTATACTTACTATCACAGACGTACGGTTTATCTTGGTCTTCCTGAGAGGCAGCATCATTCCTCCTCCTACCTCCTGCAGAACCACGGGCCTAAAAAGAGAATTGAAGGATTTAGTAACATGCCCAAGGAGCTCGCCTATTCCTCATTCTGCTCCCAAGATTCTCTGGGCCCTACACTAAATCATTCCCATCTGACCAGCTGATATATCTTGCCATCTACTCCACTACTGTGGAGTATCTCTGCCTTGTAGCTCAGCTTTCTTCTATGTGTTGTCCCCCTAAAGCAGAAGGTGAGCTCAATGAGAGGTTTTGTATCCTCAGGCCTTAGGATAGTGCTTAGCACAAAGTAAGTGCTTAGTAACTTTTTTTTTCATTCATTCACAGACATGGCCAATGTATAGATTTTGTTTTACTTGAATTTACTCATTTGTTACGAGGGAGAATTTTTTTAAGTTAGGAGCTAGTTACAGTCTTACTAAAATATAAAAACAGAAAAGAAGTCCATTGAAACATGTTTAAATGCATAGAAGAGGATAGAAAAAAGTTCAGAGGCAGACACAGACAATAAGGCAGTTTTGAAACAAACTTGTTAAATTCATCCCATATTTTCCCTAAAAAGCAAGCTGTACCTAAGTAGACTCATGGTTTCACACACAATCCTTTTTTTCCTGTTCTTTATAGATACAAATGGTCATGTATGTTTGGTCTCTCTCAAGTTGAGAGTGACCAAAAATAAAAATTTCTCTTTAGAAACTGTGGGGAGAAACATCAGTATTGAGGTACAAACATGAGAGTTAACCAGAGCAGTAACATACCTCTAAGGGAAAGGTTTCCTAACTGCCAAATACTATTATTTTTCTATTTGATCTGACCTGCACTCTACTGCTTATCCCTAACCTCTAAATAAATATTTTTATGATTTAAAAAAAACAAGATTTTTTTTACTGGGACTTGGAGGTGAAGGCCAGAGTTCAAGAAAAAAAAGCCTTATGTCTTCTCCCTGAGGTCAGAGCTCCACAGGACTGAACTTGGGTCCACTTGAAGCCATTATTGGAAAGAGTTTTCTTATATAGATGGGGACTCCCTATGGGTAACATGTTTAAAGTTAATTGTATAATGCCTCATCTCCCCTGCTACCCTGTAAAAATCCTTGAGGTTAGGGCTCCTTTCATTTTTCATTTATCCCCAGCATCCAATATACTACCTACACACACACACACACACACACACACACACACACACACACACACACACACACTCAGAAGCACAAATGTGCATATATACATACAAGCACATATATATATATACATATACATACATTTGTACATATAGATGTGCACCTATAAATACACACACAACTAACCACATTATTAGAGTATTTCTAACCAATAACACATGATTAGAGGCTGGTCAAAAAGTGAGGGAAAGACTAACTTCTTTAAATATAAGGGTATTCAAAGGTTTAAGTATATAATGTTGGAAACAGATATTTTGCATTTTTAGTAATAATGAAAAATGACTACAACCAGGAATTTAAGATATATAGAGATACAGATATATAGATATTATGAAGACCTATCTGGCCCTGAGTGTCGTTAAAGATGTTAGTAAGGGGCGGCTAGGTGGCGCAGTGAGTAGAGAGTCGGCCCTGGAGTCAGAAGGACCTGAGTTCGGATCCGGCCTCAGACACTTAACACACACACAAACAAAAACCTAGTCGTGTGACCTTGGGCAAGTTACTTAATCCCAATTGCCCTCCAAAAAAAAAAAAAAGAAAGATGTTAGTAAGGAAAGTGGAAGAATCTTGTTCTCTGAAGAAATGCAAGTTCTTATAGGCCACATTTTTATCTGCCTAGGAATTTTTAAGGCATAAGTACAGGAATATCTTGTTTTGCTACATTTCACTTTATTATACTTTGCAGATCTTGCATTACTTTTTTATAAACAAATTTGTGGCAAATCTGCATCGAGTACGTCTATCGGCATCATTTTTCCAATAGCATATTCTCTCACTGTGTCTCTGTGTCACATTTTGGTACTTCTCACAAAATTCAGACTTTTTCATTATTATTATGTTTATTATGGTGATCTGTGATCAGTGATCTTTAATGTCACTAATGTAATTGTTTGGGGGAGCCACGAACCATGCCCATATAAGACTGCAAACTTAATCAATAAATGTGTGTGTTCTGACTGCTCCACCAACCAGTCATTCCCCTGTCTCTCTCCGTATTCCTTGGAACTCCCTATTCCCTGAGACACAACAATATTGAAGAATATTATATAAACTTAGTTGAAAAAAAGCAGCAGCAGGATTTGAGAGGCTTAACTCCAATTTTGAAAGTTCTATAGCATTGCATGCTACAGAGAAATCTTTCATGAAAGGATGAGTCAATTGATGCAAAAAATTTCATTGTAGTCTTATTTTAAGACAGCCTTCAGCAACCACCGCTCAGCAGTCAGCAGCCATCAATATCGAGGCAAGACCTCCACTAGCAAAAAGATTACAATTCACTGAAGGCTCAGATAATGGTTAGCATATTTTTTTTAGCAATAAAGTATTTTTAATTAAGGTATGTACATTGTCTTGTTAGACATAATATTATTGCACACTTGAGAGACTACAGTACACTGTAAACATTACTTTTACATGCACCAGGAAACAAAAAATTCATGTGACTTGCTTTATTGCAGTGATCTGGAACCAAACCCACTGTATCTCCAAGGTCTGCCTATAGTCCCAACTGAAGGCAAACAGGCAGGACTTTTTAAGGTCCTTTCTAACCTTATAATGTAGAGGATAGGACTTGGAACCAGGAGATGACATGGATCAAGATCCTGGCTCTGACACTTGCTAGTTATGTGGTCCTACACAAGTCATTTACACTCTCTAAAGCTCCTTTTCTCATCTACAAAATGAGGATAGTACTACCTACACTCACAGGGCCATTGTGAAGAGTTAAGTCAAAAGGTATTTATTAAGCTCCTACTATGTGCTGGGCACTGTGCTACACACTGGAAATATAAAGAAAGGCAAAAAGCAGTCCCTGTCCTCAAGGAGTTTACCTCAAAGCATTATGTACATGTGAATTATTATTATTAATTAGCCCAACTGGATCTTCACCTTGTTCCAAAAGTGCAGTTCACTGATTCACCTAGGGATTTCAAGAAAGCTTTAAGTAACCTTAGGTGAAAGAGCACTAGGGCAGCTAGGTGGCCCCATGCATAGAGTGCTGGACCTGGAATCAGGAAGACCCGAGTTCAAATCTGATCTCAGACACTTACTAGCTGTGTGACCTTGAGCAAGTCACTTAAACCTGTTTGCCTCAGTTTCCTCATCTGTAAAATTAGCTGAAGAAAGAAATGGCATTTACTGCCAAGAAAAATCCAAATGGGGTCATAAAGTGTTGGAAACAAGTGAAATGACTAAACAACAACAACAAATGAAAGAGAAAAACCAGCCGTTTCCATTACGGCTTTAGCAAGAACAAAATCTGAGATGTAGCACTAGCAGGACAAAGGTATAGCCTGGCTATGCTTCCTGTTAGAAGGTAAGTTCTAGGTCAGAGTTCTGGCTCCCAAAAACAACGGGAGAGCCTAAAGAAGTTAGGAGCCCATGTATGTGGGAGGGAAAGGATGAGAAAAAGTGCTGGGAAAACCAGAGACAAACATAAAAAAGGCCAGGTCTATTACCTTTTATCTCCATTAAAGAGAGGCTTTACCTCACACCTCGCTAATTGTTGACAAAGATGAAAGATTATGGGAAAATTGTAAAGTTAGCTGATGCACTGTTGGCAAAGCTGTGAACTGGTTTAATCATTCTGGAAAACAATTAGAATTTTACTGAAATTTTCCTAGCCTTTGACCTAGATATCCAACTTCTACCCTAAGGAGGTCAAAAAGAAAAAAAAAGGCCCACATACATCAAAAACCTTCACAGCAACACTCTTGAAGGTAACAAAGAACTGGAAACAAAGTCGATAATCTTCAATTGAGTGATAGCTAAACAAACCATGGTACATGAATGTAATAGAATATTAGTGTACCATGAGAAATGATGGATGTAAAGAATTCAGGGGAACATGGGGAGCCATGTGAACTAATACACATGGAGATAAGCAGAACCAGGAAAATAATGCACACACTGGCTACAACAATGGAAATGGAAACAAGAAATAAAAGAAACAAAACTATATAGGAATGTAGGATTTCTGTTAGAAGGAGTCATCTAATCCAACCTTTTAACTTTATAGATAAGGAAACTGAGGCATAGAAAGATGAAAGGGATTTACCCAGTCACAAAGCTAGCATCTTAGGGAGGATTTGAACTCAGGTGCTCCTGACTCCAAATCTCGTGCTTCACAGGATTTGCTGCTTAAATAGACTGCAGTTAGCCCTAAAGGAGAGCTGAGAAAATGTATTTCCCTTTTCTCTTTTCAAAGGGATTTGGGGAGGCTATGGGTGTGAAATACTACATATATTGTCATACTTGGTCAACATGTTAGTTTGGGTAAATTGCTTTATCCCCCTCTTTTTTTCTCATTCTTTGTCACTGGATAGGGGAGAGAAAAGGGGTTTATTGTGAAATTAAGGTAATATAACAACAAAAGATCCCAATAAGCACTTTAAAAATAAAAAAGAGACATCAGGATATATTGTGTTTCCTTCCAAGACCAAGAATAGATAGAGAAACTGGACCGACATCCACAATATTACATAGACAGCAGGACAATGTCTGAAGTATCATCTCTTGTCTCCTGCTTGATCTGCTTGTCTCTAAAACAAATTAGAACATTCATTCTCTCACTCCCACTAATTCCCTCCATATTCTTCCCTTCTCCCTTTCCATCTTCCCTTTCCCTCCCCCTCTCCTCTCTCCTTACCCTCATTTCAGAGAGTTGACCTTGGGAGGGAACTGAAAGAAGCAGGCAGCGTATTACCCTGAGAAACCATCCAGATTACTGAAGATGCCTCAAGCCCTAAAAGTTATTTGCCCTCAGTTGCTCTCATTTTCCTGACCAAATGCAGAGGCAGCATGGGATAATAGGAAGACCCAGGGGTATAAGGAATCAGCAGTACCAGTTCTACCATTTAGAATTTGTATGACCTTGGGTTACTGACAACCTCTCCAAGCCTCAATGGCCCCATATATGAAATGGAGATACTAGTATTTCCTATTAGACAGATGCTATAATGCATGTGAAAGTGCTGTGTAAGATGTAAGCTTTCCTACAAACGGACATTAATTACTAATAGGAAGGAAGGAAGGAAGGAAGGAAGGAAGGAAGGAAGGAAGGAAGGAAGGAAGGAAGGAAGGAAGGAAGGAAGGAAGGAAAGAAGGAAGAAAAAACAAAGAAGAAAGGAAGGAAAGATAAAAAAGAAAAAAGGAGGGAAGGAGAAAAGAAAGAGAAGGAAGGAGGAAGGGAGAAAGGGAGGGAGCCAAACATTTATTAAATGCCTACTATGTGCCGGTCACTATGTTAAGTACTTTACAAATAGTATCTTGTTTGATCTTCACAACAACCCTGATAGGTGCTATTATCAATATTGTTTAAAAGTCAGAATAAGCACAATAGTGCTACAGCTATTGCAATGCTACATGTGACAACTTGCTATATTTACTCCAGAAGTCCCATCACAACAGCCTTTGAGCAGGTGAAAATAGTCAGGCATAATGACAGAAACAATTCAGAGGAAAAATACAGTTATGAGAAAGAGCTTGAGAGAGGGAAGAGAGCCTTTAGCCAAGAAGAGTTCTATTTCTAGCTCCAATATTTAACAACTTGTGTAATTTTACAAATGCTTCCTCTCCCTGTGCCTCATTCCTTTAAAGTGTGGAGTGCAAAGTGTACAAAGTGTGGATAAGGCACCCAGAGCACATGATAATACTCTGCAAGGAAATTCTGTCAGTGGTGCCACCACCCTTCCAGGTAAATGTTTGTGCATCGACTGCACCACTCTTTGACTCTTGCCTCTCCTTCACTACCTCCATCCAATTGGTGTCTAAATCCTATTTTTTCCCTTTGAAATGGTTTTTGGATTTATTCCTTTCTCTCTGCTCCCGCTGCTGCAATCCTAGACCAGGACCTCATCAGCACATTGATATAACACCTTCCTAGTTGGTCTCCCTGTCACCAGTCTCTCCAATTCATCCCATACACTGCCACCAAACTCATCTCCTCTAAATGCCACTGACCTGTCACTTCCTTCCTCAAAATCTATAAAGATTCCCTGTCAAGTTCAAATTCCTATGCTTACTTACTAAGGCTCTCCATAGTTTCTGCCATCGGTATTCAATTGTTGAGTCATTTCAGTTGTGTCTGACTTTTCGTGACTCCATTTGGGATTTTCTTGGCAGAAATACCAGAGTGGTTGGCCATTTCCTTCTCCAGAACATTTTACAGATGAGAAAACTGAGGCAAACAGGGTTAAGCAACTTGTCTAAGATCACACAGCTGATAAATGTCTGAGGCCAGATTTGAACTCAGGAAGATGAGTCTTCCTGACCCCAGGCCTGGCACTCTATTCCCTGCACCATCTACCATTACTCCCCAACACATATCAACTCCAATTACATGGGTTTCCTCATGACCCCCTATACAAAGTACAATAACTCCCATCTCCATGTCTTTGCTTAGTCTATGCCCCATCTCATCCTCACAATATCTTCCTTTTTCCATCTTTATCCATCAAAAGTCTTCCCAAACTTCAAGACCTAACTAAAGCTCTAACCTCTGCAAGACTATGGTTACTGCTATAACTCACTTTTTTCTAGCTCTGTATTTCTGTTGCAATAAGAGTCACAAACTCAGCATTTAATACATGCTTCTTCATTCGTTCATATTTAAGTTTGACCTCCAATTGTTCTCTGTGTCAAGTATACTAGTCTCCCCATCTAGGCTATAAACTCCTCCCCCCCCCATATCTACTCATCTATAAAATAAAACTGAATGTGAAAGGTCTTAAAGAAGCACCTTGGTGAAGTTATCTGGGCCACAGTTTGTTTTTCTGAACACTGAAAGATTTCGACTACACTATCCTCCCAGCAACAAAAGGGCTGTACGTCTGTTGTCAGATGACCAACCTAGCTAAGGTCAAAAAGATTCATCATCAGATGTTTGGCGACTTAGGGATGGTCTTGGGATTTTTTAGCCACAGTAACTCACAAGATGGAGGAGGAGGAGGAAGAGCTGGCAAATACATGTACATACACAGGTACATACATACATACATATGTACATGTACACATACACTATAGCCTTAGAAGATAATACATATTTACAAAAGAACAGATAATCAAGGATTGGATCTTTTTTTTTACAACATATAAGAATTCATGGGGCAGTTAGATTGTGCAGCAAATAGAGCACTGGCCCTGAAGTCAGAAGGCCCTGAGTTCAAATTTGACCTCAGACACTTGACACACTTACTAGCAGTATGAACTTGGGCAAGTCACTTAACTCCAATTGCCTTACCTTCCTCCCTAAAAAAAATAATAATAATAATAATTCAGGTGTGTGACAGCTCAGTGTAAACTAGAGTGGGTCAATAAATCTCTTTCGTCTGTTCCCATTGCCACCACCCTAACCCATTTCCTCAGCATACATACTGTGGTCTAATCATTGTCCTCATCATCCTCATTCCCCTCCCACTGGAAACTTGGACTCTGACCCTGAAACCACTTTGGACTCTAATAGATGAGCTTTCACCTTATCTATTCTAGAACCAATCCTCTACATCACTTTCTGGTCATTTCGAAACCATGCCATGGTATTCATCCTCTACCTTTTGCATGTTGTTTTTTTCTGTAAAAATGTAAATTTTCCCTAAGGGAAAGAACCATCTTTTTTTGGCCAATTATCCCTTCCACATTTCAGGGTTTTAAAGTATGGCACCCCCACAATCTGGAAAATCCAGAGTAAAATTGTAAAAATTGTAAAATTACAAAAACATTGTAAAAAAATGTAAAATTTTTTGGCCTTCCCTTCATACCAGAGAAGAAGGCTGAATTTTTTTTTCTTTTATTGGGTATTTACAGTACCTTATTACAAAATTTGGGTATATTAATGGTATTAAAAGATAAAATATATTGATATTATATAATATTATACATATATTTTCTGCATTTCTGAGTTTCTACACTTTTTCTGTGTCATCCACTGATTTTCAAGTGTCATCTATGGCTTCCACAAAACTCCCCAAAAATTCCCATTTAATTTCTTATTCTAACCCGCAAAAAATATAGAAATCATGATAGGGAAAAATTATGATGTGGAAATGATAACTATATCTGAATTCTTAGAACTTAGCATAGTCCCTAGTACACAGTTAAGCTCTTAATAAATGTTTTATCCCAGCAGTTATCAAAGCTACTTGGTATTAGCTGAGAAACGGAGTAGTGGATCAGTGGAACAGATTAAGTACATAAGACACAGCAGTCTATATAATCTATAGTAATCTACTGTTTGATAAATCCAAAGACCCTAACTTCTGGGATAAGAATTCAGTATTTGACAAAAACTGCTGGGAAAACTGGAAAACAGTATGGAAGAAACTGGGTATAGATCAATATCTTACACCTTACACCAAAATCAAGTCTAAACGGGTGCATGATCTAGGTATAAAGGCTCATACTGTAAGCAATCTGGGAAAGCAAGGAATAGTTTACCTATCAGATTTCGAGAAGGGAAGATTTTATGATCAAACAAGTTAAAGAGCACTATGAAATGCAAAATGGATAATTTTGATTACATTAAATTGAAAAATTTTGTGCAAAAAAAAAGTCAATGTAACCAATATTAGGAGGGAAGTGGAAAATTGGGAAAGAATTTTTACAACCAGTGTTTCTGATAAAGGCCTCATTTCTAAAATATTCAGAGAATTGAGTCAAATCTATAAGAATATAAGTCATTCCCCAATTGATAAATTTGGTTAAAGGATATACACAGTTTTCAGAGAAAGAAATTAAAGATATCTATAAGCATATGGAAAATGCTCTAAATCACTATTAATTAGAGAAATACAAATCAAAACAACTCTGAGGTACCACATCTCATCTGTCAGATTGGCTAAGATGACAAAACAGGAAAATGATAAATGCTGGAGAGGATGTGGAAAAATTAGAACACTAATGCATTGTTGGTGGAGTTGTGAACTGATCCAACCATTCTGGAGAGCAATCTAGAACTATGCCCAAAGGGCTATAAAAAAGTACATACCCTTTAACCCAGCAATACCACTTCTAGGGCTATATCCCAAAGAAATCATAGAAGTGGGAAAAGGATCCATATATACAAAAATATTTATAACAGCTCTTTTTGTGGGGGCAAAGAATTAGAAATCAAGGGGATGCCCATCAATTGGGGAATGGCTAAACAAGTTGTGGTATATGAATGTAATGGAATACTATTGTATTACTTACTATTGTAAGAAATGAGGGGCAGACGGACTTCATAATAACTTGAAGAGACTTATATGAACCGATGCTGGGTGAGGAGAGGTAAAGCCAAGCATGAGCAGCTTTCCAGAGGAATGCCTTTTAAGGCATTTAAGGTTCTAATTACATAGTATAGTGAATACTCTATTTATTCAATAACAAATCAGAGCAAAACATTCATAGTAAATCAAAGTCCAGCATTCACAATGTTACAACTTATCTCAGAAAATCAAAATACAGCATTCACAACACCTTACCACAGAAAATGGCCACATAATTTTCATCACAGTGGTCACAAAGTTTTGAACAAAGAATAATCATTTAATAACTCAATCATTCAATCATCTTTAAGGAGGTCCTTAAGGGATACAAAGTACAATAGTTCTCCGTTTATGAGGCACACTAAGTTACAAATCAGTCACTATTCAATCATCAAAAGATACACAAGCCCTCCTCCCCTAGATCACTAGCAAATTACAATTTCTCAGTCAGTACACAGTATCCAAGTAAAGTCTTCTTTCAGCTTGACTTGGGGTATTCTCTCAGATTCCCTTCCATGGTCCCAGATCCTACCTGGATTCACCAAACTGTCACCTGGGTTCAATGGCAGATAGCTCCCAGTTCCTTGTCCAGCTCTCTGAGCACTTCCTGTTCCATGCTGAAGCTCACAGCATCCAGTCCTTAAATCCTTCACAGTCTCTATTCCTGGGAAGTCAAGTCTTAACAAAGCCACAAACAGGGTTGTGAAAAGTACCAGCATCACAGTCATGCTTATTCAGTCTGTGGCAGCTCCAGCTGTCCCTTGGATATCTTCAGCAGCTCCCAAAAGCTCTGACTGGCCCTCAGACTCAGCATCTCCTCAGCAGAAGCTCCAGCTGGTTCCCAGAATCAAAATAAATTCACCAAGATTCTCAAAAAAAATCATTCTCTCCAAACTGGGGGGCTTTTCCTCTTCAGCCTCCCCAGAGCGGTTCTGCCACAAAGCTTGCTCCAAGAAGATCTGTCTGACCCAGAAAGGACTTCTCCTTATATACACATGGCATTAGCTCCTTCCTGTTTCAGCCAACCCCTTCCTGTTACATCAGCAACAGGGGTTCATACCTCCTGTTTCTTTAACAGAGGTTTGATTAATTACTAAGTGCTAAGTACCTCTCAGCTTAGCAATAAAAAAAGAACTTAAAATTTCATTACTATTACAGGAGAGCAGAACCAGGAGAAATTTGTACATAATTACAGACACATCCTATCTGTGATGACTAACTTTGATAGACTGGGCTTCTCAGCAATACAAGGTTAGAAGACAACTACAAAAGACTCAATATGGAAATGGATGTCCACATTCAGAGAGAGAACTACAGAATCTGAATGCAGATTGAAGCAAACTATTTGCTCTCTCTCATTTGTGTTTTGTTTTGTCCCTTCTTTCTCATTGTTCGTCCCATTGGTTATAATCCTTCTTTACAACATGACTAATGTTCAGCATGAAGGTATTTGTAGAACCTTATAGAACCTATATTTGATTACATGCCACCATGGGGGGGGAGGGGAAGAAGAGGAAGGGGGAGAAAACTTGAAACTCAAGGGATCGTGGACCTGAATGTTGTAAACTAAAAGTAAATAAATAAATTTAAATTTTAAAAAATGCTCTATCATCAGCATTACCTCACTCCTGGTGGACTGCATTAGTATCCTACCTAACTTTCTTCTTTTTAAATTCTTTTTTTTTCCTTTTTGGAGAGGGGAAGGTAGGACGATTGGGGTTAAGTGACTTGCCCAAGGTCATACAGCTAGCAAGTGTTAAGTGCCTGAGGCTGGATTTGAACTCAGGTCCTCCTGACTCTGGGCACAGGGCCGCTACTCTATTCACTGTACCACATAGTTGCCCCTTCTTTTTAAATTCTTTCCCTTCCAAACTACATTGTATATTGCTTTCAGATTAATTTTCCTATGAAACAACTTATATCATATCACTCACAGGATCATAAGAACAGGAAGGAAATTTAGATCATCTAATTTTACAAACAAGTAAGTCCTTTTTCAATGCTTTTAATGGTTCCTTATTTCCTACTACACTGAATCAAAATCTCTTTACCTGGCTCAGAAGGTCTCCCTTATAGCAGCCTTTCAAGACTTTACAACCTATCTCCCAACACAAGCCTCTCGTTCTAATCAGGGATTTCCTCAATGCCCATCAAACATCCCTCCTTCTAGTATTTGACTCATAGCTTCCCCAAATTCTATCCAATAAGAGTGGGAGGTTCCTCCACCATTCCTTTGTCCAACCTGCCCTCCTCCCCACCCCCTGTCACCTTTTCAAGTCTCAGGTAACTTGTAACAAAATACCACTGGGCTGTAAGAAATAACAGACTGACTGAGTTTTTTTTAAAATATGGAAAGATTTGCATGAAATAATAAAAAGTAAGCAGACCCAAAAGGACATTTTATACAATAATAGCAATATTGTTTGAAGAATAATTGTGAACAACCAAGTTATTCTGAGAACTATAAATATAACTATAAAAGACCTGTGAAGGACGACACTATCCTCCAGAGAAAGAACTGATAAACAGAAGTACACATAGTAGGGTTTCACATATATTTATAAATCTGTGTCAAATGGTGACTTTTTGTAGTTTGAGATAGATAGGAAGAGGAATAATTTAGAACTTAAAATGTAACAAAAATAAATTTAAATTAAAAAAAGAAATTTCCAGTGCCATAAATGAAGGCTTAGTTCAAATGCCACCTCCAATATCTTTTCTAATCTCACCCTCCCACACTTGTTTCCTTTCCTCTCCCACCCCACTCCCTTGAAATTATTTTGCACCATAAATATCTAATTACCTATGCACATGTTATTTTCCTATAGCAGAATATAAACTCCTTGAGGGCAGGGACTATTCTCATTTCATATTCTTGGTACCTAGCATGGAATCTGGCAATCACCAGGGACAAACACAAATTGATTTTTTCAATATTTTCAATGTTTTAAAAAATATTTTACATATGAAAAATAGACTAACCCAAATGGCAAAAGAGGTCCAAAAAAAACAATGAGAAGAATGCCTTAAAAAGAAAAATTAGCTAAGAGGAAAAGGAAGTCCAAAAACTCACTGAAGAAAATAATTCCTTAAAAATTAGAATGGCAGGGCGGAGCCAAGATGGTGGAGTAGAAACAGCTCATCCAAGCCACTCTGCCCCCAGATTCCCCCCAAACTATGTAAAAGGGGACTCTGAACAACTTCTGGGACCCCAGCACCCACAGAACGACACAGAGAAGCTAACCTCCCACTGAGGACAGCCCAGCAGCCCTGCAGGAAGGACCAGCGCAGCACTCTGGGAGTCGGCTGAGCCGGCTGCGTGCAGGAGCCGAGCCAAGCCGAGCCCAGGTCCCCATGAGCCGGGGTTTTAGCCCCAGGGCGACAGGGCCAGCAGCCAGCTGGAGAGACCCCAGAACACCAGCAGCTGTGGCAACTCCAGAATTATCAACATAGACATGCCTAGGACAAAGTAAGAGGTTAGTGTCCTATGGACTTTGGGACTGGTATTAGGGAATGCGTCGACTCCCTCCCCTGGGGGCTAGAAGCCACTGAGGAGACATGCCATTTTGTAGTTTTCAGAGGCAGCTCCAGCTCCTGGCCTGAGAACTGTAGGGAGATCCAGCAATCAGTCTTGGGGGGTAATCACTCCTGCTTTAACCATCCTGGATCTGGATTGTGATCTAGGGTGGAAGTCATGGGTGGGTTTACAGCTTGCCAGAAAGGGAAGCTGCCCCCCACAGGTCGGGATGAAAATTCATCTATCTGGCCTTAAAGCCATAGTGTGGCAACAAGCCCAAAAGTCAAGCAATTAAGTGGCAACATGCCAAGGCAAAGGAAACAGAAAAATGCAACCCTAGACTCCTATTTTGGGGGCATAGAGCAGGGAAAAGGACTGTGAGGTCAGAAGTCCTGCTCCAAAAGCCCCAGGGGAAAACATGAGAGGGTTGCAGGCCATAGAGGACCTTAAGAAGGACTTTAAAAATCAAATAAGAGAAGTGGAGGAAAAATTGGAAAGAGAAATGAGAAGGATGCAGGAAAAGTATGAAATGAGGGTCAACAGCCTGACTGAGGAAAACAACACCTTAAAAAATAGACTAACTCAAATGGCAAAGGAGGCCCAAAAGGGCAATGAGGAGAAGAATGCCTTAAAAGTCGAATTTGCCAGATGGAAAAAGAATCTCAAAAGTTCACTGAGGAGATTCATTCCTTCAGAGTTAGACTGGAGAAAATGGAAGCTAATGACTTTATGAGAAATCAAGATGCTGTTAAGCAGATCCAAACAAATGAAAGAATAGAAGGCAATGTGAAATATCTCATGGGAAAAACCACTGACCTGGAAAATAGATCCAGGAGAGACAATTTAAAAATTATTGGACTACCTGAAAGCCATGATCAAAGAAAGAACCTAGAAATCACCCTTCAAGAAATTCTCAAGGAAAACTGCCCTGATGTTTTAGATCCAGAGGGCAAAATAGAGGTTGAAAGAATCCACAGATCACCTCCTGAAAAAGATCCCAAAAAGAAAACTCCCAGGAATATTATAGCCAGGTTCCAGAATCCCCAGATCAAGGAGAAAATACTACAAGCAGCCAGGAAGAAACAATTTCAATATTGTGGAAACACAATCAGAATAGCCCAGGACCTGGCAGCTTCTACACTGAGGGATCGAAGGGCATGGAATATGATATTCCAGAGGGCAAAAGAACTGGGAATGAACCCAAGGGTCACCTACCCAGCAAAACTGAGTATTTTGTTTCAGGGGAAAATATGGTCATTCAGTGGAATAGAGGACTTTCAAGCATTCTTGAAGAAAAAACCAGAGTTGAATAGAAAATTTGACATCCAGACACAAGAAGCAAGAGATGCCTGAGAAGGCACTCAGGGAAAAGAAATCAAAAGGAACTTATCAAAGTTGAACTATTTACATTCCTATATGGAAAAGCAATAACTGTGACTGATGATATCTTTCTCACTATGAAAATAATGGAAGAAGGGGGTGTAGTCATATGAATACATATCTGAATGTGTGTGTATATGGATAGAGGGCATAGGTTGAATTTGTTGGGAAGGGAGAATACTCAAGGGATGAAATTATGAGGTGAGAGAGGAAAGTGGCAAGAGGAGATGGGGAGAGACAGGGTAGGGTAAACTATCTCATGTAGAAGAAGCAAGGTTGCAAGGGATGGGGAGAATAGGTAGGCAAAAAAAAGCAAAACCACATTCTCATTGAATTTGGTTTAGGGGAGAGAATGACATACATACTAAATGGGATATCTCAACCTATAGCAGAAAAGGGGGAAGGGGGATGATGGATGGGAGGGCATCCTTGGGGGGAGGGGAGGTTGGAAGTACCCACTATAGAAGAGGGACAGGATCATGTACGGAATGGACCAGGTGGGGGTGGGATGAGTGGGAGGGAATTATAAGCAGCCTTGTACAATATATCTACTATGATAATGTTTTGCATAGCTAGACATGTACAACATATACTGAATTACTTTTCTCCCAAGAGGGAATGGGTGACAAGGGAGGAAGGAAATGGATCTGAAATCTGAGGTCATAACATTAAATGTTTCAAATATATATAAATACTATTATTAATACTCTTTTGCTTATAATTGGGAGATAAGATGTGCAGGCATTGGGACACAAAGATTCACCTTCCTCTAATGGAAAAGTCGAAGGGGTATGGGAGAAGGTATGGGAGAGAGCAGATTGGAGGAAGCGATATCTTGTGGGACTACTATTCTGGGAGGTTGGGTAGGGGAATAACGGGGGGAAAATGATTGTAACTCAAAATCTGGCGGAAATGAATGATGTAAAACAGAAGTTAATAAAGCATTTGTTTCAAAAAAATAATTCTCACAGTGAGGAAGGACATCTTACCCATTGAAAATGATACAAAATGCCAGTATTAATGGCTCTGAACAATTCTCAAAATAAAATAAAATGTGATGCCTTATGTAAAAAAAATTATAATGGAGCAAATGGAAGTTAATGAGAAATCAAAAAATTATAAAACAAAAAGATCCCCAAGGAAAACTCCTAGTAACACTGTAGCCAAATTCCAGAGTTCCCAGGTCAAGGAGAAAATATTGCAAGCAGCCAGAATGAAACAATTCAACTATGTGGAAACACAATCAGGACAACACAAGCTATAGCAGCTTCTATATTAAGGGATCAGAGGGCTTGGAATATGATATTCCAGAGGTCAAAGGAGCTAGGATTAAGACCAAGAATCAGCTATGCAGCAAAATTGAGTATAACACTTCAGGGGGAAAATAGCCATTCAATGAAACAGAGGACTTTTAAGCAATCTTGATGAAAAGACCAGAGCTTAATAGATAATTTGAAGATCAAATGCAAAACTCAAGAGAAACATGACAAGGTAAACAGGAAAGAGAAATCATAAGGGACTTATTAAAGTTAAACTGTTTACATGCCTATATGGAAAGATGATATTTCTAATTCATGAGACCTTTCTCAGTATTAGGGTAGTTGGAGGAAAATTTATATATATATATATATATATATATATATATATATATATATATATATATATATATATAACATATAGACAGAAGGCACAGGGTAGGTTGAATATGATATAATGATATCTAAAAAATAAAATTAAGGTATGAGAGAGGAATATACTGGGAGAAGGAGAAAGGAAGAGGTAGAATGAGGGTAAATTATCTCAAAGCAAGAAAAACCTTTTACAACCAAGGGGAAGGGTTCAAAATAAGAGGGAATCAGTGAACCTTACTCTCATTAAATTTGGCCTAAGGAAGGAATAACATACACATTCAACTGGGCATGGAAATCTATCTTACCCTACAGGAAAGTAGGGGAGAAGAGGATAAGAGACAGGACATAATAGAAAGGAGGGTAGATTGGAAGAATGGGATAATCAGAAGCAAATACTTTTGAGGAGGAACAAGGTCAAAGGAGAGAATAGAATAACTGGGGGGAGGATAGAATGGAGGGAAATATAGTTAGTTTTTCAAAACATGACTACTATGGAAGTGGTTCACAAGCCTACACATGTACAACCTATATTGAATTGCTTACCTTCTCAGTGAGGGTGGGTCACAAGGGAGGAAGGGAGAGAATTTAGAACTCAAAGTTTTAAAAACGAAAGTTAAAAATTGTTTTTACATGCAATTGAGAAATAAGATATACAGGCAAAGGGGTATAAATATCTACCTTGCCCTACAGGAAAAAATAAGGGAAGAAGATAATAGAAGGGGAGGGGGTGTGATAGACAGGAGGGTAGATTGGGGGAAGGGATAATCAGAATGCATGCCATTTTGGGGTGGATGGAAGATGAGGAGAAAATGTGGAACTCAAAACCTTGTGGAAGTGAACGTTGAAAACTAAAAATAAATTAATTAACAATCATACAAAAAATTTTATAGATCATCAGAACAAAACGAGATGAAGCAGGTCAACCAATTATAGAAAACCAGAACCAGGGAAAGAGGCTAGACCAGATGCTCTCCCAAAGGTCCCTTCCACCTCAATGAGTCTATGATGAAGGGCAAGAAAATCAAATAATATTAGCAAAGCTAAAGTGACATAAATTACCTGCTTCCCATTCTAAACCTCTGAGTATCTCTATATCATGAACAAGCATCCCAGCTAACCATGAGGTAAGAGACTCAATAATCCAAATGGTAAACGGGTGGTATTCCATCTGCATATGCTTCCATATGCCAAGCCTCAGGCAGCACATCTGAAATGTGCCAACTCCCAAGTTTCCTAGTCATAGGACATAATAATAACACCTTGCAGCTGCAGAGCATTTTGAAGTCATTGTCTTCTTTTATCTTCATACCAACCCCAGAGTGTGAGGAAGAAATTATCCCCAATTTACAAATTGAGAAACTGAAGCACAGGGAAACTGATTGACTTCTCCAGGGTCTCAAATGTGCTAAGTAATAGAGAGGAACCAAAATGCAAATATGTTGATTATTAACCCTTATAAAACATATAGTAATATCTCACATTTATGTAATGCTTTCAAATTTACCAAGGCAGTCAGGTGGCACAGTGGAGAGAGTGTTGGGCCTGTAGTGAGGAAGACTCATCTTTCTGAATTCAAATATAGCCTCAGATACTTATTAGCTGTGTGACCCTGGGCAAGTCACTTAAGCCTGATTGCCTCAGTTTCCTCATCTGTCAAAAGAACTGGAGAAGGAAATGGCTAACTACGTCTAGGATCTTTGCCAAGAAATCCCCAAATGGCATCATGAAAGTCAGACATGACTGAAAAATAATCTAATAACAAAATTTACTGAAGATGTTTTGCAGAAGAAACCTGTGAGGCATTGCAGCTATTACCCACATATTCAAAGGATCTGTGATTTTATCAACATAGCAAACTGTCCCAACCAATGCTGATCACAACCCATACTGACACAGACCCTCAATCCTAAGGTGTTTCGTGGGGAACATAGGAGGGGAAATGACTTAGCTAGGACCACAAAGAAAGAAAAAACAGAGGTAGCATTTGAACCCAATTGATTCTGTGTCTGCTTAAGTCCCTCTTTTATGTCCTTGAGATGAGCTCAGGAATTTAGCTTTCTCTCTGAGTTAGTTTAAAGTTATAATTAATGGGGGAAACTTATCTACTGTACCTTCAGTTCCTGGAAAATTTTCAGGATATAGGTTTGTTATCTTTAAGCCCCACAAGTTAACTTGGTGCCATCCCCCCCAAAATATATCATCTGTCCTGGCCTGTATGCAATTAGCGGAATTTTATTACTTCCAAAGAGACAGCAAGTCTGATAGTTTTGATCCCCTAGCAAAGATTACAAGTTGCAGGTGGGTCTCATAAAACAATTAATATTCCTTAATTTTCAGAGAGGGGTGGTTACTAACCCTACATGGGTGTTAGTCCACTTTCCTTGATATAAACAGTTATGTCATCCACACTCCTGTGATACTGTCTAGCATGTAACCAAACATACTCTCTTCCCCACCTACCCAACTCTGTTTTTTGTTCTCTTGTACTTCCCAAAACTAACCACTGGCCCAAATTATTGGTTATTACTAGTCTAATTAATAAATTGGTCATGCTCAGAAACTTGTCTCTCAGTTTACCTTAATTTTCAAATGTAACACAGTTCTTCCTGACTCCTGTTCTATTAATTCCTCCATGCAACTCTTGGGAAAATATTAATATCTCCACTTTTTAGATAAGGAAACCTCAGTAGTAAATGACTTGCACACAAGTTGGTTAAGTAGTACAGTGGAGAGAACACTTGGCCTGGAGTCAAAGATTTGAGTTCAAATCTAAACTCAGATATATCTTGTGTGACCTGTCATTTAAGTCATTTAAAAAAAAATCTCTGTTTGCCTCAGTTTCCTCAACTGCAAAATACAAATAATGATGGCACCTACCTCCCAGGGTTATTGTGAATATCAAATGAGATGATATCTCTAAAACACTTAGCATGGTACCTGGTACATAATGGGTACTTAATAAATGCTTAATTTCTTCCCTCCCTTCCTTCCTTCTTCCTTCTCTTTTTCCTTCCCTTCCTGCTTCCTCATTCCTTCCTTCCTTTCTCACTCCTTTCTTCTTTCTTCCTTTCTCCTTTCTTTATTGACTTCCTTCCCACAGTCACACAACTAGCAAATGTTGGGACCTGTATTCAACCTCAGGTCTCCAATATCCAAGGACAATATTCTTTCCACTAAGCCACACTGACTCTGTAAAACAACCATCTAAAGCACTAGGGCTTTCACACCTTCACAAATGAGCCGACAAATAGCCCTAGGCATGCCTAATGACTCAGGGTCAAAATAATGTTCATTTGTGTCTTTCTGTGGAATATTGTTCCATTTATGGGCAACACACCAGAACGGAGAACAGAAAACCTCCTCTCACTGTCCCCACCCACCCATTTGACTAACATTCAGAGTTTACTATCCTCTTTAGAGTACCCCTTGCTGAATGTTTTCCAAGTTATCCTCTCTGACAGCTTGTGGCAAAAGTTGTGGTTTTCCTCCCTGGAATAAGGAGTGATGTCCCTCCAGAGGTAGTAGGAAAAGCCCTGGCTCTGGATTCAGAACAGCTGGGTTCTAATCCTGACTCTGATGCTTATGATCTGGAGCAAGTTACTTAACCTCCTCTTGAATTCTATTTTTTCAGATACAAAATGAGAAAGGTGGACTAGGTGGCCCCTGAGGTGCCTTCAATCTCTAGGTCCATGATCTTATGGAGTATTTTCTATAATATTCTTTCATCCAATGTAAAGTCCCTAACTTACGCGTCCTCTGGTCCTGTTCTTTCGTTTGGGAGTATCTTCTTCTAGATCCTCCTCTTCATTCACTTCTTCTACGTTTTCATCATTTTCCAGAACCCTCTGCAATTACAGAAAGAGAATAGGAATGTTTGAAGAGAGAATAGCCAAGAAAAGAAGGGGGAAAGGGAAGAAGAATTCAATCAATCCGATTTTTAAAAATCATTATTATTATGGCACAGAGATCTTAAATGTTATGGATGCCTAGGAGGATTTGACAACTTGGCTATGTGGATCTTTTCCCACTACCGCCAATCTCCTTTAACTTAAACGTTCCAAAGCCATCAAACTTTAGCTTTTTCCCAAGAAGATTCCTTTTTTAAAAACTACCATTAAAGACATCCAAGTAATCAATAGCCAAGATTGAAATCACAAATAATTAGGAAAATTAACTTTAAAACCACTCTGAGATTCTACTTTATACCTATCAAACTGGTAAAGATGACAAAAAAGAAAAGTAACTACTGTTGGAGTGGCTGAAGAAAGATAGGCAATGGAGCACCATTGGTGGATCTATTAATTGGTTCATTCATCCTAGAAAGCAATTTGGAACTCAACTGTGCACACACTTTGAACCAACTATTTCCACTTCTAGGTACCAGAGGTAAAAGAAAGATGGGAAAGACCCATATGTACAGAAATACAGCAAGGTTCCAATTAGTATATATAAAGAATTCCCCTGAAGTAATCATGCTATGAGAATTCACACTACATATTTCCATTGGGCTACAAGCAACTGCCATGTTTTACATAATCATAACTTTGAATACTGCGAATCTGAATACATATGACTACTTTATGGAATCCAGTATTTGCACAAATCAAGATCTAGCTGTTACTACATAACAGCACTTTTTATTTAGCAAAGAACTAGAAACAAAGGGGATGTCCATCAGTTGAGAAATGTATAAACTAATTATGGTATATAGATGTGACAATAATATGCTGTAAGAAACAATGAAAGGGACGGTTTCAGAGAAACTTGGCAAGATTTGTATGAATTGACACAGATTGAAATAAGCAGAATTAAGAGAATAGTTTAATCATCAATAATAACACTATGAAGAAAAACAACATGGAAAGACCAAATTTAATCAATACAATGTTACAACTCCAATGAACCAATGAGAAAGCATGCTACTTGCCTCCTAACAGAGGGGTGATAGACTTGAGATGCATAATTAGACATACATTTTTGGATATATTGTAATTCAGTTTAAACCTAAGCATTTGCATTAGACTCTCCTCATTGGTGGAAAGAACAAAGACTCAATGCTCCATACCAGCATCTAGGCAGAGTTAGTGAGAGCTTGGAAAAGGAAAGTTTCTTTTTCTAGCTTCTGGCTTTAAAGAGAAAACACACGGGAGTAGAAACAACATTTCCAATGTGCTCTGCCCCACACAAATTTCAAACAATGTGAAAGGGAGCTCCGAACAACTTCTGGAGCCACAGCACCCACAGAACGGCACAGAGAAGCTAACCTCCTGCTGAGGACAGCCCAGGAGCCCTGCAGGGAGCGGCCAGCGCAGCGCTCTGAGAACAGGCAGCACAGCACGCTGGGAACCTACAGTGCAGCCCGCAGCCCGCAGAGCCAAGCCCAGGTCCGCAGTTTTAGCCCCAGGGCGGCCGGGTCTTCAGCCAGCTGGTGGAACCCCAGAACACCAGCAATTGTGGTGATTCCAGAAT
Source organism: Gymnobelideus leadbeateri (assembly GCA_011680675.1). Classification (NCBI taxonomy): domain Eukaryota; kingdom Metazoa; phylum Chordata; class Mammalia; order Diprotodontia; family Petauridae; genus Gymnobelideus; species Gymnobelideus leadbeateri. The sequence goes on along the minus strand of WOXC01007952.1, from coordinate 755 downwards.
TATCAGCACAGATATGCCTAGGACAAAGTGAGAGGTTAGTGCCCTATGGACTTTGGGACCAGTATTTGGGGAACACGTGGCTTCCTCCCCTGGGGGCAAAAAGCTGCTGAAGAAACAGCTGCACAGAAGCCATTTTGCAGTGTCAGTAGTGGCTCTAGCTCCTGGTCTACGAACTGTAGGAAGATCCAGCAATCAGTCTGGGGGTTAATCGCTTTTGCTTTAAACTGCCTGGATCTGGATTGTGGTATGGGGGGGGAAGTTTGGGGTGGGTATCCAACTTGCCAGAGTGGGTGGAGGCTTTACAGAGGCCACCCAACTGGCGGAAGTTGTGAAGACCCCACGTTTGGGCGGAAGCTACCCTGTCTGGTGGCAGAGTCCTACTGTGGCAACAAGCCCAAAAATCAAGTAATTAAGTGGCAATATACCTAGGCAAACAAAACAAAATAAACAGAAAAGTTCAACATTGGACTCCTATTTTAGGGGCAAAGAGGCTCAAAGCATGGAGGAGGACTGTGAGGTCAGAATTCCTGCACCAAAAGCCCCAAATGAAAATGCAAGCTGGCTACAGGCCATAGAGGACCTTAAGAAGCAGATAAGAGAAGTGGGGGAAAATTTGGGAAGAGAAATGAAAAGGATGCAAGAAAAGTATGAAATGACAGTCAACAGCCTGACTGAGGAAAATAACACCTTAAAAAATAGACTAACTCAAATGGCTAAAGAGGCTCAGAAAGGCAATGAGGAGAAGAATGCCTTAA